>JAOTOM010003595.1:0-125000 GCA_034440615.1 Ashinkailepas kermadecensis
ACACACTAAGAAAATAAATGAACATGATCATGGACAAGCACACAAAACCGGAACAAAGACCAAACACTACACTACTTTATAGAGCCAAATGACGCCTCGTTTCAAAACTGAAGCGAACAGAATTGACCGACGTTAAAATATACGACGAAATGTACCAACGACGGGAAAAGATCAAGACTGCATACTTTGTGAAATACACTACATTGATGTTGCTTCTAATACACCGTCTATAGAACTGACTATGCACATTGGTACGGAGTTCTGCTCAACACATGATACAAGCACAACCTGAGAATATCACGAGGAAAATAATGACTGCCAACAACATGATAATGATGCGGACAACCCTGCGATGCGGAACTGTGACTGACTGGCGACGGGTCCTGCTTTCCTGAGGGTGTAGACAGACAGTAGAAGTTTCGTTTCCCGGTGCGCCGTGTTTGACTCCCGCCGACGAACGCGGCGCAACCATCTGCCGGTCGGAGGTCACGCACCGCGGTGGCGACACTAGCGGCACCTCTGTGTGACTATATATATATATATATATATATATATATATATATATATATATATACTATATATATATATATATATATATATATAGCAGGCTAAGGTGCGGGTCGCCGCCACTCTGACGCTGTTGGTGCTGCCGGCGGCCGATGGATATCACCATTCGGTTGGGTCGGCGTACGGCGGCCACGTCTGCACACCGGGCGGATGACGGTGCGCCGATTCCAGTCACGTGCCCCCCCCCCACACACACATCAAACACGGCAGCGACAGTTCGGCTGGGTAGCTATCGTGAACCGCTGGCACTCGCCGGTGATGTTGGGCTGAACCTGAGGCCGAACGACGACAGGATGGTGGCGTCTAGTGGCCCGACGGACAGCCAGCTGACGACGAAGCACGCTAGCGTCCTTCCGCAGCCGAAGGAAGCAGTTCGGCGACCTGCAAGCGTGCGCTCTTGTCTTCATGCAGTACGCTCTGGTGAAATTCTCAGAAACTGGGCTGAACGGTTCAGTTATGAGCACCGAACTTTAATTCGGGTTTGCTGACCACTTGCGGTTCCGGCGTGACCGGGAATCATTGGGCGGCGGCGTCACATGTGCTGCACGTGGCTCGATGTTGCCGATATGCCTGCCGAACCCAGCGAACGTCGAGGTGCTGCTGGTACGGCTGAGACGCGCAGAAGTCTCCCTCGCTGTGTGTCATGTCGGCAGCCTGACGACGATGCTGCACATGATCACAGCCGTCCTGCCCACACTGCAGTCTGTGGACAGCAAGCTAGCTGCTGTCCGCGACTTTAACCTGCCCGAGATATGCTGGACGGTGTCAGAGACTGACGTCTCTCCATCCTACAGATAGCCTCAGCTCGCGCGGTTCGCTTCTTAGACGAGTGCCATGTGTTAGACATCAAACAATGAGAAAGCGAACCCACGCGGGGAAAGTTCACGCTGGACTTGATTGTCTCAAGACGGACGCCGGTCAGGGTGGAAGTCCGCCACTGTCTGCTGATCACCGACCACAGAGAGACTTCGGCTGCCTTCAGTGCGCCGGTAACCCGCCCGCCTGCTGTGACGTTCCGCTCCGTGTTTAATTCAAAGCGGACATATTTTGATGGTTCGCGACGAAGCTGAACTCTGATTCCTTGGGCTATGTTAGCTGCTTGCATGTTGATGACGCAGCAGCTGTGTCTTGCGACATTTTAAAATCAGCGATAACCGATCAGGTGACCACACAGAGGGCAATGAATGCTGGGATTAGACGCGGACGGAAATTCAGGGGGTAAATGTCGTTGGATAAATGTGGGCTGTAAGAAGCTAAGGTGTGGCGTTCTATTAAACGAAAGGTGGTCGGATTTCACACATCTTATGGTACCCCTAATATGGCTTTGCATGAAAGATCGACCCAAAACCTTGGCGTCCCCGACCAAAAACCCTGGCGCTCCCGATCCAAAATCTGTCGCGTCCCTTTGTCACCGGACATAGCAATTCCCAGCTAATCATTCCTTGAGGAACTAAATTTGTTGCCTGAATGACAGCAAGTTGTCGCCAATATTAGCTATTACGTTAGCGAACAAATACATGTGTGCCACCATGCCCCTCCGTCCCCAGGTCCAGCATATATATATATATATACTATATAAAGGGCGAGTTTTGTTTGGATCTCTTCTGATTGGTTTGGACCAATCGCTTTGGACCAATCAGCGTCGAGTATTCCTGTGACGTCACAATAATATCCGATGTCTGCGATGACTCATATCAATACTACCTCAGTCGCCGTGTGACAGTGGTGGCGGGTGCATGTGCCCGTCCTTGAAGTGATGCGACAATGTTAAAACGACAGAAACCAATGCCTAAGGATGATACACCATCTGCGAAACGTAACAGGGCTCATCGCGAACGCGAGACTGCTGAGCAACGAGAACAGCGTTTGACTGAGAGACGAGAGAGGCAGGCTATAATGCGTAAAAAGAAACACCACAGCAACACAATTGTCGCCTTGCTGTTGCCCGTGCACGTCATGCGGCCAAACCTGATGATGTACAATACACGTTTACCAGTTTACATGAATTGTTTTACAACCCGGGCGAAGCCGGGTACGGGCCACTAGTATATATATATGGCGCACAACTGTACGTATCGATGTCTTAGTGCTATGTATGCAGTGATCTAGTGAGCATCAGCATCCACAAGTGCAAGCGCGTATATGGCCCAGTGGAATCACGATCTACATGAGCCGCTGACAGTGCATGAAGCCCTGGCCTGTCCGTACTGGGAAGAGATGACGGCCGTGGCCAGCAGTGGCGTGTCAGCTACAGCTCTGTGGATTGACTCACTCCGTTTCCGTTTCCGGTGTAGATTTGGACATGCGTGCGCGCTCGCCGAGCACGCCTCCCGCTCCTCGGCGGGCCGCCCAGGCAGCAGTTGATTGTTCAGTGGACAAGTTATTTCATCAGCGACGCAGGCCGGTTACGGTGCCATCTGGCATCAGTTGAGCTGCGAGCGTTCGCCGAAACTGGGAGGGGCAAGTTAATCCGATCCGAGGTGGCGTTCCGGAGCGTAGCTGGCGAGTGCGCAGTGAGCGGTGATTTTGTTATTGCAGACCGGCTTCGACACTCCCTGGCCAGTTGGTCATGAACCGAGTATGTTTCGGTTGGATGGCACGTGGGTTATTAACGGCTCACCGGGAGAGTGATGGGGCTATGCACGCTTCCCCCTCCCCTCCAAAAAAAAACTCGAGGTTCCAAATGGGCGAAACCTAAGGGAGCCCATTGTCACAAATTGATCAATAGTCAATTCTTCACAAATCTTCCCCAGCATCACCGATGGGCTAGATTCACAAAGGCCATCAGCACGGCATAATTCGTGTAGGATTATTGACTGCCCACACTCCGTTTCCAAACAAACGATACGCGGCAACCATGTGTTAAGCGGCAACGGCAGCACTAACTCCAAGGGCAGGCGCTATGAGGGCAGCTCAAACTTCACAGAGAAGCGGCGCGAGGTAGCTGAAGCTCCAGAGAGAAGCACAGCGAGAACAGGACAAGCTCCAGATAAAAGCGGCACGAGGCAGCTCGAACTTCAGATAGAAGCAGCAACATGATCAATGAGTCTCACTGTTGGGCTTATCAAGAGACCGCGGCAATTAGCGGCGACAGTGAAATATTTAGCAATTAGTGGCAGCTGCACCAATAAATGACAATTTTCCAGTCGCCAAACGAAGACTGGCAGAGTCCAGGTGGTGCGGAGTCTTCAAAGGCGACTAGTGATATAAAAACGGATGGAGCCTTGCCCACAAAGTAATGGGCCATTTGTCTCGACATCGGAGCAAGCAAACATACTCGGGTGGTGCAAACAAGCACGAATGCTTGCACTTCCACAATCGCGTGCATCTCACCATCTCAGCAGTGTAAAAGAAGGGCATTGAGCCGTCTCTTTTGTCGCTTATGGGTCAAGGCAAACCCCAAGATACTGCGATGGCTTTGAACCAGTCAGAATTGAGATATTTTCCGATGTCATGATAGCGCTGTCATGGCATCAAAAATATTATCTGTCTAAGATCTAGGATCGATCTAGGAGTTCGGCTCTGATCGCGTTGCTGCTCAATTATGAGGTCGGACCAGAAATCCTATGTGATTTATGTTTGACGTGCGAACTAACGTAGCTATGATTATACGTGTGCACTATTGGATTTTGGAGTTGTCAGTACTATACGTTTGAGTATCGATCAATTTCCCTACTACGTTGCATCCAGCAATTAGCAGTTCTTGCCTCTCTCTCTCGTAGCTGAAAATATAATAAGATCGTTGCTGAGATCGCATTATCTGGATGCCGGAGACTGACAAGAAAAATAACTTCAAGGACACTGGCCTGAGGTGGGAATGAGCGCTCTGCTGCCGTTCAAGGAGTCTGACTTGTATCGCAGTTGGGCACTGACGTAGGACACTGGCCTGAGGTGAGAGTGAGCGCGCTGCTGCCGTTCAGGGAGTCTGACTTGTGTCGCAGCTGGGCACTGACGTAGGACACTTACCTGAGGTGGGAGTGAGCTCGCTGCTGCCGTTCAGGGAGTCTGACTTGCGTCGCATTTGCTCCAAATCGCGGAGGTGGTCGGAAAAGCGGCTGTCCACGTAGGGACGCTGACCGATGCCATACGCTCTGTACTGGTTTGGACCTGCAGCCAGGACGAATAGTTCAGAACAAGGCCATCCATAAGAGGAACCGGTGATGGGAATGCTAGTGGGGAGCTGAGAGCGGAAGATGAAAACGTAGAGTTGAGAACAAATAGCGGCCAAACAAATGACGGCCAACTGAAAACGACGAGCTGGAAAATGAGAACAGAGAGCACATGCATGGAATAGTTACTAAGAACAAGGAAGCCAAAAGAGGACTTCAGAATGCAGAAATGAGAGCGAGTAAATCAGGACGAGGAGGTCAGAGTTGGGTACTGAATGTGTCGATGTCAGTCGGCGTGAATGGTCATAATAGTTGAGCATAACAGGGAGTAATATTTTGTTAGTTACTTATTAGGGTTTTAGGGGACATTGACTTCATTGGTCATGTAGCAACAAGACAACTTATATTTACACGTCGATATATCGCGCATGCTAGCTACCTAAGCTTGCAGAATATTAGTCAAAATAACGAACGGTACATACAATAAAATATGGCAACATTCAACATTTTTAACGTGGTGCATATATTACTGAAAATTATATTTCGGCGAGGTAATCAAAAAGTCGCCCCGACCGAACAATATCCGAGTCGTCGCCTAAAACTTCACTGAGTGACAATGACTGAACACGCCCAAAGTGACGTCTACGCTCCTCCTCATAGCCGGGGCAGGAAAGCAGGACATGAGGCACAAATAAGCGGGCGTGACATTTGGGGCAGCCTGGTATATCACTGCCAGTTAGTAAGTAAGAGTGAGTGGCAAATATATGCCCAATTCTCAAACGACATAGTGCTACTTCGTCTCGCCTATTCCTACGCGAGTACGAACTCCATTTTCCAAGGCGATGCTTGATCGCTTTCAACTTATTATCAGGTATTGCGTTCCAAGAACCTTGCCACTTTGTGAGCACAGAGTCAGAAATGGTTCGGAAGTCGTCACGGACGGGGAGTGGTAGAGTTCGTGAGCATGGAGCTAGCGAAGCACGTTTTGCAGCAGCATCAGCTAGGTCGTTTCCAGAGATGCCCACGTGGCTCAGGAACCAACACAGCACCACTCTTTTACCTGTCTGGTAAACACTGGTAAGGCGAGTTAAAACGTCCCGTAAAGGAGTAATATTTTCAAATTAGGCTCAGTACGTATCTGATTGAACCAGTCCGATTCGCATCCAAATCCATACCGGTTGGAGGTATCCATCTGTTATCGAATCTGTTTGTCTAAGGTAAAATAGTTCAAACCTCATCGGTTGCAGCAATAAATATAATGTAGACTATGAACATTATACCCTATTTTAGCTAACAAGGAAAATGCAACTACATAAGCATGTGGCCTGAAGTGTGGATTACAATTTCCATAAGTAGCACCAAAGCATAACAATTTCACTTCGGATCACATGTGCAGACTGGACAGTCCTCTAAACTATGAGCATGAATAAAGCATTCGCGAAACAGGGCAACTACCAAGGAATCAAGACAGATAAATGTAATAACATCAGCTTCAAAACCAAATGTAAAATATACCCATTTCTTTGCATGCAAATTGTGTCACTATCCTCAACAACATAGGCATTTGCCTATAGTAAATGCCTACAGGCATTTACCTAAAATAAATATCGGCAACTACCAGGCTCTATGCACTTGCCTTGCAGTGCCCACTTATGCACCTAGCTGGGAAGTGGCCCACTCAATGAAACGGAACGAATCAGTGTTATGCTCCACCTGATGGTGACAATCATTTCTCTCCGTGCCAGAATGTACGCAGTCAATCGGGCAAGTCACCAGATTCGGTACGAGCTGTACATCGTCAGCAGCATTACTGGCCTCTTACTGTGTCACGCTTGCTTTCAGCCATCACAGACATATCCCCAAAGAGGCGATGTTTGGTGCAAATGACGCCTGCCCGCAGCGACGCTTCACGAGAGCAAACATCGCCATCTGAATCAGGGTGTCTCGCCACTCCAGACACAATCTCTGAGAAAGTCCTGCGGACACATCTCCCGCCATATTCCCGCGCCGATCCTTTACAACCACTGGACAGGACCATTCGTCACTGAGAGGTGGCGCGTCAACCTGCGACGGCCGGTTGCAGGCGTGCACCCTCACCCCCCGACCAGGTCCACTGGCCGCCGTCTGACTCAGCCTGCATGGTCCATTTCAAGGCCACTGCTGCGTCATCACCCACACGTCACAGCCCGCAGCAGGGTGACGATCTGGGCACTGTTTCGCATTAAAGGCGTCTTGCTTTCGAATGACGTCAAATGGGAAGAGGATGCCATCGATTGGCTATGCCAATGCGTTGGCTGCATTGAATTACAACGATCAATATCAATGCAATAAATCGGAAATCTGTTGCACGCCGCAGGTCCGTACATACGCAATATATGTGAAGTGAATGTGCGATGCACATACAATTCCAAATTGCGAATGCTTAATGCAGCGTATGTGTGATTGAGAAATGCATCATTGCAAGAGGCGGTGACGGTGTGATATTTTCTGACTGTTGTGGAGCAAAAACCTGGTCAGGATCAGTGTTCACAGCCGGCACCACCGTCCACCACAGACAGAAGACTTTCTGGTATGCGCACCTCGTTGGGTACGGCCATCTGTAGGCGTGAGTACCTTGCGCCAAACACGTGTAAACAATTTGCATCGATAATTTTGCTAATTGTATTTTGCATCATCATCCAACCTCGGGTGGTATGTACAGACCGTTCGACTTGCTGGGGCGGATGCTCTTTTCCCCACCTCTGGGTTTCTTATTGAGCGCAATGAACCCACGACCTATTTTTGCCTATTACACATGAGGGACAACTGGTCACCTTGGACCAGTTGCTCACTCTATTTAATTGCCGTGGCGCCGACTGTGACTACTGACCACGACCAGGTTTCTACTCCACATACCAGCACGCCTTCTGTCTCGAAAATGAACAGACGGATTTTCTTGCGACAAACGGAAATATATATTTTGGCGACTTGATTTACATTTCTGTAAAATACAATTCTGAACAATATTGACAGTGGTGCATAGAGAAGAGTAGAAAGTGAAAAATTGGGATATTGTTCATACCTCGTTGTCACTGATTTTATCATATTTTACTGTATTATAATGCCAATGGAAGAATTTTTCGTTTCGAGTAAGAACAAACTTAATTTAGAAAATAATTGGTGTGAGTCTAGGCCGCACACAATTAGGCTCTATTTTGGGTTGGTTCTCCTTATGATACATCAGACAAAAACGCAACCAACATTAATTGCCTTCAGATTCAGGTCTTGAGAGTGCTGCGGGACATAATTCAAGCCGGCAACTACATACTATTTTCTACAAGTCCTAAATATAACATTGGATATTATAATTGCATCTTCGTGACAAAAATAGAAGTTGTATTTACATTTGACACTCGAATGAATATGAAGTTGGAAACACTGTTTTACTGATAAATCATACGTCGGACAATCACAATCCTGAGACTAAAAAATGTGCCACTAAATTTAACATTTAAGCCATAGGAAGAAACGTTTTGCATCGGTGATGAGTTAAACCTTTATAAATTCATATGGAATTGAATTTGTGAATTTCTCCCTGAAACTAAAATATGTAACCTGCATTTGAAACGAGATTTATCTTTTGCTAGACTGTTCATGATGTGTAGTGCAGACCTCGTTCCGCGATAACTTGTCCGAAAGATTAAACTACCGATATTAATCCTCTATTGGCGGGGCTTACGGGGGACAAGCAAACCGGCGACGCATTGCAGTGCAACGGTGTAGCACGACGCCTTGTTTCAGCAATCATCTGGACAGACAATGTCTCGTGTCTTTCCAATGTTTGTGTCACAAAGTCCTTGTCGGCACCGGGACGGTCAGCCATCAAACCGCACGTCCACTCAAGCCCTCCATCCAACTCCGTACACCGTCACACGTAGCATGTCAGTTGCGTTCCAATGCCACCTATTACATCACCCATAACCCTGAGGGATGGGCTCGGTCGACAACCCTCGGCAAACCATGTGCTACATTTGCATCGGTTGCATGTTGCATGTTGGAAGCGCAGTACCATGTTGCGTGTTGGAAGCGCAGCACATGTACATGGCGGAAGTGTCCACGACAGGTGTCGGCCAACCGACGGAAGGCACCGCAGCTGATCGAGCCAAAACATACGGTGTGACCCCGGGTCGCGACCTCGGTGTGACCTGATGCAACAACCGTTCGTACACTTACGACGCCAGGGACGGACCGGAGTTGGCCGAGGAACGGTGTTCCCTCCCGGAGTCGGGGCCCGTGCGAGGGTCCAGGCAAGTCAGGACACATTCACACATATATACAGCTATTATTTTGCTTTGGCTCATCACCAAAGGTACAGTGAGAAGTTAACATCGTTAAAATGATGGCCAAGAAAGCAACAATTTTGCGCCACTGCTCAATTCCCTTCGATACGGGAGTGACAACAAGTCAGCCAAACTTCACTCGCCGGTCATTTTAATAGACATCCGGATAATGAATGTCTTCCAAGTTGCACTCAGCCCTCACGTAGCCACAAAGGTGCAACGTGAACATATTCAAACACGCGCACAGATCTGCATGGACTGCCTCTCATACACCAAGGCCCGTCACAAGCATGCTTTTTCACTTCACTCGGTGTCCAAGTGACGATTGCATACCTGGCTATGGTTCCTTGCCACGCAAAGCAGTCGCACATGCTTGGCAAGCTTCAATTAAGCCTCATTGTAGTGCGATTAGCAGCACATTTCCGGGTATTTCCAAGAAGTTCTTCATTCTACGGAGTGCCAATTTTATTTGTTTCACATGCCTGCAGTGTACATGCGAAACAGTTGTAATGTTTTGATTCGTAGAAAATTCGCAGTGTTCGCACGCAATTTGGAGCAAATTAATCATTCAGGATGTGCGAAGAAGGGTGCGGGTTCCTTTGTATGCCACCATCCACTGATCTCGCTAGGAATGTCAGCAGGTTGATTTACATCTTAACAAGCTTGCCCTTGTATGGTCAAATACCAAAGCAGTATAGATTATCAAAGAAGGAAAATCCATATTGATTTTTAGCTTTGCAATAGGCTTTCAAGGAGATCATTCTGATCTCTCTCCGTTTTCAGCAGGCCAATTTATGCCAGCCTAGCCTCCAGGAATCCCCAATAGCACATGTGAAGGAAAGAGCCTGACAGACGTCGAATAAAAACCACCTCACCGTCAGTACAAATGTTAAAGCCTTACCCCAGACATGGCTCTCCATCAGATTGTATTACCGCTTAACACAGCTATACCATCCATTGCCACATGAATTAGCATACCAGTCCGTCAGTTTTGTCACGGCGTTCATCGTAACGCCAAGAGAGGAGCAAGCATCAACAGAACTACAATTCCACTGGGAAACGCCGTACTCTCCCACCACTCCCCTACACGCACTGTATATGTGAGGATTGATGTCGGTGAAAGCAGAAGGATCACAGAGGCACCTTTACATTGCACAAGCTGGCTGGTGAGGGAAAACTCCTCATCCGCACATTGCCTGACCATGCAATGCCGTAGCATCATTGCGGACAATACAGGTTTATAGGCGATCATTTTTAAAGGGCTTCTCTTCGGAGTAGAAAAAAAAACACCGGTGCACCGCCTCTTATCTTGGCAGCAGGTGGTGCTGCTGGCGCGACAAATTGCCAGCACATGTACTCTGCTAAATCAGCGGTGTTGAGTACTTCAGTTTTGGATGGGATCTTTTGCATTTGGCTCCAAATTTTTTTTTTCCCCGATCTGGCCTAAAAACCTGCACATAAGCAAATGTAGACATGGGGATGGCAATAAGGCTGGGATGCATATATACATATATATATATATATATATATATATATATATATATATATATATATATGTACATATATATATATATATATATACATATATATATATATATATATATATATATATATATATATATATATATATATATATATATATATATATATATATATATATATATATATATATATATATATATATATATACATATATATATATATATATATATATATATATATATATATATATATATATATATATACATACACATATATATATAATATATATATATATATATATATATATATATATATATATATATATATATATATATATATATATACATATACACATATGTATATATATCTTGCTAGTCAACATGAGAGCAACTGCATTAGCCATCTGACCCAAGGATGTATTGTTTACCACACATCCAAAAGTCACTTTATTAGTCATACGGTGTTGCAGACTGAATCGACTTACAATTAATGTACAGCCATCCATACCGGTTGCGGAATGTTTTCTCCTTCAAGATCAAGCCGGTGATATGCACAGTTGTCTGGATGACAAGGTTCTCAGAAAGTGTCATCCACAAGGATAAGGCAAGCTTAATTCGGGCACAAGGTGATCGAGGAACATGAGGTCCTTGGACTGTCGATAGGGATGGGGATGGGGATGGTTCCCTTTGTTAATTAGCCGGAACAGGTTACAGAGAAGCATTTCAATCCTTACCAAATACAGATGTTCTTGTTTGGGAAAATATTTCTGGAAATATTAGACCAACCAACGCAATGTTGGTGTATACAATAATAAATCTGACTGCGTTCTATGCCATCATCTATGATGAATTACATGATGATGTGTTTATTTGTAACATTTCATTTCATGTACGAGGTAGAACAACTGCAGCAATACTACTGCAAGGCACACGCCGAAGTAGCAGCTGCAATATCACAACATATATATGGTAGGATGCATCATATGTAAAGCATTTAACCCAGTGGTGATTAACAATCGCTCTGTAGTTCATGCCACGCATTTAGTGGCTCTTATATTATACCCATGAACCAATTAACCTTCCCCATTGGGGGTTCTTTTTACGCCTCCCATCAAAGTATTTCCACCATAGAAAACAAAACGGCGTCGTGCAGTGCCGGAAAATCCTCTATACATTTTCCGTCATCTTTTTTGCGTCTGATTGGAAGTTTAAACCTCGGATTATGTAAGGGCATTGGCCTAGCTAAGGTTAAAGGAGGACCACCTCCAAAGATGGTTCAGAATCGGTACGTCATCTCAACTGAAGGATATTCTAATGAACTTAGTGAGTGCAATTAGGCGGTGCTACATAACGTATATCTCGAATTTCTGTTTGAGGTCAGATCAGTAACCTGAGTTCACGGCACATTTTGGAACAAGTTTCCTATATGTGTAATATGCATCTTCCTCAAACCAGATTTTTGTACCATTGGTGTGTATGCAGACATATAAGGAGACGTTCCATTTCCAATTTGAATGACTTCTGTCGAGTGCCCTGGGGCCAGGTCAAGATAAAGTGCGCTAAGTGGGCAAAACATATTTAGACACTCCTGATTTTACGGTTGAATTCGGTTTTCATTGCCTAAATAGAATCACCCCGCCTCCCTCCCCAAGACGGTGTGTGAGGATCTAACCAGAGAGACTAATGTACGCGAAACTACTGTTTTGCAGTCGCAATGCCTCGCACATATTCTTTCACATGATCGATTAGTTTTTATCCGTGGATTGAACAGCAACCGAATACGTTAGTAACATCCAGAGGGTGGCTAGAGGGTTCGGTTGCTTTCCCTAGCAGCCATAATTTGCACTGATTGTCATGTCATTTCCCGTCTGTCCAGCGGAACCCAATTAACACGTCGCACTGATGCTTGGTAGGTACACCCGTCACTCCAGTCACAGAATCCCTGTCCACGCCACATTGTCATGTTATTTCCCGCCTGTCCAGCGGACCCCAATCAACACGTCGCACCGGTGTTTGATAAGTACATTTACACCCGTCACTCCCGTCATAGAAGCCCTGTCCACGCCACTGATGACATCTGGCAACTTGTGGGCATGAACATGAAAGCTGGACTAGGCTGTTATCACGGGAAGGACATGGTCTGAAGCTAGACGATACAGGGTTAGCCGCCACGCCTTGCGGGCTATCAATGTTCACCCTAACCGAAAGGTCAGTGCATGCTAGGGACTGCGGAAGACGGACTATCGAACCCTGTATCAACGGAATCAAACGTCCATTCCAGAACCTTCCTCCATGATGGACATCCATGTCTTCTAAACTAGTACTTGCCAATTGTCATCCGTTTGTGTTTGCATCTAAGGTGATATGCGTTTATTGAATCATATGTCATAAAATAACATTTACGTTAAAAAAACCAAAGTATTGACATCCCGATAGGGATGGATTGCGTGACATACAAGTGTGGTGAAGCAATAACAACGCTAAGCAGTATCAATGAGCTATATTATAGTTCGTGTCTTCGGAGATCCGATATGCAGTAGGATGACAGGAATAATGAGAAGCAGAATAGAGAACTAGCTATATATATATATATATGTACATAGCATGACAACATTATCATTGAACATTAGAACCCATATTAACGTGCTAATTGCATTTGTTTTTAAAGCTTGTCATTCTATCGCTTAACTTCCGAATGCATTAGTGTTCTAACTCTAGCGAATGTAGTGAAACAGCTTATAATTTTCATAGTCATATCCACCGTAAGCGGCTTCAACGAGACAGACGACGGAAGGAAAAGCGTGTCATAAAGTTCCTGAAATTAGGGCATGACACCAATGGTATTCCACGTACGAAAATTGATGAAGATGTTTCAGATAATAATTTTGCTATGCTGCTAATTACTAGACATTGTAACAATTCATTGCAATTTATGTGTTATAATTGCTTTTGGAATTGCTGCATGCTCGTTGGCAACTTATAAATGCACATTGACAAATATCGACGGTAGTCATGTTACATCTCGCCCGGTATTTAAATACAGTGAGAGCAGGATGCTACATTTCCTGGAACATCCGTGAGACAGGAAGATACTCATGACTCGGCATGTGCTACACAATATCACCTGGGGGATGGTCCGATGAATACATTGCATCCATGATCATCAACCCCTCAGATTCAGAGAGGTATTCAGGATTCTGCTCCACTCCCAGGCGATATATGTATGCTTTCTCATACAATTCCTGTGAATAGACGAATTCCAGTGGGTCTCGGATGGAATTTTATTCGTTTCTCCCCCATTCGCGAGAAGACACAATTGCTTTCCTATGCGACTTTAGCAAACAATTTTCGTTGCTTCCAAAGACATCTGTGAACAAGTTCTTCTGCTCCCTCTGCTTGAATAATCCAGGGTGTACATCCGCCCCGACCGGGTCACATCCGGCCCAACCGGGTCACATTCGGTCTCCAGCGTGGAGCTCGTGCAGCATCAGACTGTCCTGGTCACCGTCATCGACCGAATCCGGTTATGTAAAAACGTCTTCCTGGCACGGATGGCGTAGGAGCTGCACATTGACGTCACACCCCTCTGCGATTGTGATGACGTCAGAGCGGGGTTGGGGCATGACGATACAGTGATAACAGACACAGGAAAGTCGCCTCGCTTCACCCATCAGCCATCGCCTCCCCTCCCCCCGCTTGTCTACAAAGTAACTGGTAGGTGACGACGAGTGACTGAGAGGCTCGCTCATTTTTCGGCGACATCGAGAAAAAGTGAACTTGAAAATACAAACACGTTGAAGTGAAGTCCGGATCACCAACACTGTACAGTGCACACTGCTGTGTCGGGACAGAACAATTTGTGTGATAACAAAGCGTCCGTGTGCGGTCGTCACGGCACCGCACGGGTGGTGCAAGAGTGCTAGATTCCGCCGAAAGGCGGCTGGCAGGATAAGCTTAATCGGGTCCATTTAAGTAAACCAGACGGACGGATTTGTAGCGGCGCTGCATCACGCCGCCTGCCGCGCCAGGCGCTGCCACGCTGCAGCACCACGGGCGGAATACAACAAAGGCGGAGCGAGCCGACGTCTCACAAGCACAGCCGAGGAGCCACTGGAACGTGACGCCACCAGCAGGCTACAGGCGCTTGGCGTCTTCGGTTTTGGGGCGTGTCGCGGCGCCTGACCCCGCCCCAGCCGGAGGCGTGTCGACGGCTCTGGTTGTGCAACGGGCCGCCGCCAGCGAAGCGCAGGCGGCGGTCGCACGGGCTGCCTCCGGCCCGGCCGACACGCTCAGATTGCCGGTGGTGTCGAGGAATGTGTCGACAAATCAGTGGCATTAGTGTGTAATTGACTCCGACGCAATTGTTCCTTCCGTGGTGTGCCAGGCGTCCTGTGACTGTCCGGTGCTCCACAACGCTGAACACTGTTCACTCCATGGGCCAGTGGTGGATTAGCACGCACCATTGATGCGTGCTTGCGTGGTGTTTGCTTCGTATGTCGCAATTCTGCCATCTTCGATTCAGCTCGTGGACTAACTGTGTCGCCGGACGACATATGTCCATGAATGTGGAAAAGCCGTTGATCAGAAAGTGGAACGCGGCAATCGTGTCATGTCTACATCCGAGCAGCGGCATGCCGAGCATACAGATTGATGCGGATATTACAACGTATCGGTTGATCATGCTATCGTGCAGGTTAATCGCTGCTGTAACCACAAGTGCATTGCACATAATGCTAATTATCTGAGGAAAGTGCTGTTAGTGACATATATCGACAAAAGCACAAGTCACGTGCCTTCCAATGTGCAATAGCGAGTCGAGCATCACGAGGAGCACTATAGCTGATAGCAAACTTTGTCGTGACCATACCGACATTTATCGCTTCCGTTACTGCCACAATTACAAGCCAACTGTGCCTAATGATGGCTTCAAGCTGATGCGATTCGACACGACGGCTTCCCATCGATAAGCGTCTAATGCATTCTGCGATAACCATGCAGCAGTCGCACGTCTCAAGGATATCCTGATAGTTCTACCAAATGCAACGGATTGTCTAAAGAAGCAAGCGTCTCCCTGGTTCCCAGCCATCGAGAGGCCTGTGAGGTGCAAATCATCTATTTTCACTAACAAATGCAAACTAAAGCTCCTTTTTAGAGCAAATCCATGGTATAAGGGAATCCACGGTATGCTATGTACCATGCAATCCATGGTATAATCCCCCTCCATTGGGGGGGGGGGGGCGAGTGGTCTAGGGGTAAGATGCTCGTCTCGCAATCGAAAGATTGTGGGTTCGAATCTCAACTGTCGCTACTCTTCGCCCGCGACCAATCGGCGTGAGAGATTGGCGACGCTATATGACTCAACGGTCGACGTGTCGTAAAACCAATAACCAACCAACGCCTCCATTGGGGCCCGTTTACTTCACGATCACGTTCAACCTTGCTGCAAGAGGTCGGGTCGGCTGGTGAGGAGCTCCAGAGGAGCACCGTGAGACAGCCGACTCGGACCACGAGGTTGACTGAGGGGTGCGGCACAACTTGTCAGGGTGTTCCGCAGCCGTACAACACCAGCCGGTCCGAGTTAAATAACCAGCAAAGTCGATCTGCAGTCATCTGTCGGCGCACTACTGAACGACTGAAGCCATCGCACGCGTCGTTCTTCTGCTGCGTGCCAAGGCGTCGATCCACGAACCCTCTGGAGGACCACAGCACCACGCCACTCTTCTGGTGACATGCGGGTGGCGGTGGAACTCGGACAGCGGGTGGCACTCGTGCAACGGTTGGCACTCATCCACCAATGCGGTTGCGAGGAAACTGACACACAGGTAGCGTCTGTGTGTCGGAGGGGAGGGGAGGGCCACTCCCCTCCGGCTATCCGGCGAGGAGGGCCCTCCCCTCCGCTAGCCGGTTGTCTCGCAAACAAACGCGGGAGTGACAAAGTGTCTTTCCCGACATCACAACAGCTTCAAAGGTCAAGGCCAGATCAATGCTCTAGACCAATGATCTGAACTCATCCAAAAATAAGTTGAATCAGTTCAGGCCAGGCTACGTCAGGTCAACGCCAACATAAAACTTTTGCTTCCATGCTCGGAGTTCCCAGTCGAACAATCAGCGATCAATGGAATATAGATGTGATAAAGGGAATTGTCTTCTTTTTACGTGCGCAACGTTTTAGGTCCTCATCAGGTCAGATCACGAAGGTAGGACCCAAAACGTGTACCTGTAAATGTGTACCCTCTTCTCAGAAACGACGATTTGTCGAAATGCCATTGATCGTTCTTTTTAGGCAGCTAAGTGTAGCTACAGCTGCCACTTTATCATATGCTCGCATTACGTGAGTTGACATGTGTTCTACCCGTATTTCAATGTTTGCACCCATTCACCCGTTGCACGTTTTAGGCGCCCATTGCACCCATTTTTGCCGCCCCGGTAGACAATTAGTTAGAGCGCATTTTCAAACAATTGAGGAGGCATGCTATCAACGTTTAGTGCATCATTAAGCACAGCGGTCCAATGCGAGTATGCCACTAGACTGTCGTACGAAATGGCCCTGGGTGTTCTATAGCACCTTATAGTACGCTGTTGGAATGGTCTGTTGCAATAGTCTAAATAGACTATTGCAGTACTACAATAGCCGATGGTTTCTACGGAGGTATAGACAAGCGCATGCACGTCATTTGACGGAAACCATCAATAGCCGTAGGTGTTCTGCTGTATGCATCGTGGTTCCCTGATTTGACCGCGTGATCATTATGATAAATTGTAGGGTGGTGGTATAAGTAATGCCATAGCCCACACGATTCACATCCAGTCCTTGCAAAATGCCCGCATATCATGTGATTCAGATGTCATATCAGATCACAGCTAGAACAAGTAGCGAAACGTCAGGCCACAGGTAGAACAAGTAGCGAAATGTCCGGCCACAGGTGGAACAAGTAGCAAAACGTCAGGTCACAGCCTGAGCGGGTAGCAAAACGTCAGGCCATAGCCATAACAAGTAGCAAAGCGTCAGGTAACAGCCAGAACAAGTAGCAAAACGTCATGCCAAAGGTAGAACAAGTAGCAAAACGTCAGGTCATAGCCAGAACAGGTAGCAAAGCGTCAGGCCATAGCCACAACAAATAGCAAAGCGTCAGGTAACAGCCAGAACAAGTAGCAAAACGTCATGCCACAGCCAGAACAAGAAGCAAGGTATCAGGCCACAGCCATAACAAGTAGCAAAGCGTCAGGCCACAGTCATAACGAATAACGAAACGTCTGGCCGCAGCCAGAACAAGGAGTGAAACATGCGGCCTCAACCAGAAACATGTAACAATGCGCTGTGTCAATGACATAAGCTGCAGCATTGACTTACTTGTATAATGGATAAAACCAGTTTGACATGAGTGACAACTCAGCAACGTGCGGACAATGTGAATTAGCTTTAGCTTGGCGTATCGCGTTCTAGGCAGTTGCTCGTTTTAGGCAGTTGCTCGTTCTAGTCAGTTGCTCGTTTTCAGTAACATAACCAGAACGGAGGTCGTTTGAGCAACACCAAGATTATGGCCGACTTCTAGCGAAAATTGGCACTCCTTGGAGTACTTTCCCATGATGGTGTAGCAGTTATGATGTGGCACGCAGTGAGGGGTAATGTTCAAAGCATAAATGCGTACCGTCATGCCATTTCTTCACACATCGGAGTTTTATAGGTCAGCGTGATCGGTGAATGACACAAAGCAAGTCGTTGATATGGTGCTTTCATTTCCTGTCCGGTCGGCATAACGACGGACCATTGAAATATAACGAGCTTGGTTACCAGGTAGAACAGAGATTCGATGTGAAAAGCAATTTCCGGCGTGCATGAAATGTGGGAAGGGTGCTGTTATGCTGACGATTCCTTTTTTTTAAATGCATACCCTCCTGGCAATTTTAGTCCTACCCAAAGTTTAGCGCAGAAAATTGACAATGAGAACAGCACCGGCATCAGAAAGAAATCACCACAAATGGCATACAAGATATCAATGCAACACGAAGCCTTGCACCATTCGCATACCAAGGCTCCAATTCTTGAAAATATGTATAATATAATATATGTGTGAATATATATATATATATATATATATATATATATATATATGTGCGTGTGTGTGTGTGTGTGTTTGTGTGTGTGTGTTTGTATGCTGATCTGCTTATTTTATGTGTTTGCTATTTATTTATGTACCGATGTTCAAATGTACATAGTCGCTTAAGCTGTTGGAATGACTCCCAGGCAACAACATATTCAGCGTAGCAATGCTGCATAGCGAAAATTTTCTCCGATATGGGACAACACTTATAGCTACAGCACAGACAGCTAAAACCCAGGGTCAAGAGCATGACAGGATAGGGAAGATGAAACGGCAATGCAAGAACTTAAAACATGGACGGTTTGTTATTTACAAAGACGTTTATTTCCAACTTCGGCAGCACAGGGGTGACGAAGCCGATTTGCATAATTAATATAATTTAGAAAAGTGTAATTACACAACATGCGCAACTTACGATTGCTGCTCATGTCAGAAAATCCATTTTTTCGAGGCACCCAGCTGCAACGCAAATTGTGAAAACGACAAACATTGCAGCATGTTTCAAGCATGAAGCGATGGCTTAGTTACAAGGGCATGGAGAGCATGGGAGCCCGGCAGCACCGCCACGTCACGGAGTGACATTCCTGGCAATTATTGGCTACCCACATGGGTCACTGGGATCCCATCGGTTGGGTGTACTCACGTGTTTTACTTCTGGCCTCACGGGGGCCATCCACCGTCACTTTCATGCATTTGTTGTACGATATAATTTGCGGCGGTGAGGTTGATATTTGAATTGTGAGGTTGAACGCCTTCCCTGCAAAAGTATGCATCATCATTAAACCAAACATTAGCACACTAACAGCGGCGCGCCATGGTCATAACAGTTAAAACCACTGATGGCATGACAAACTGTGAGTAAATTCCGTCATCGTAGCTGAGGACAGAAGGGTGCCGATCTAAACAATTACTGAGCAATTAACCAAAGCAAATAATGCTACAGAGGGCATTGTGCAATTAGGTGCCAATCATAGAAAGCATACGCATTGTAACCATGCATAAAGCTGAACCTTTCGCTCAATCTTGGTCTTACACAAATGACACAAAGCAGACGCATGTAATTTATATTGTGGGCCAGATCAACCATAGATGTAGCTTAAGCACGCTCGTGTCAATGACTACGAGAAGGGCTAGGAGTAGGGATGGGTGGAGACAGGTTGTAAGCGTCTTCTGATCCACGTCCATCCCTGTCCCTAACCCGAATTTTATCATGGGCCCAGCGGGGAAACTGGCTCCGCTCCAATTTATCAGGAACTCCCTACACCCCTTTAACTGATGAAGTTTTTCCCAGCATGAAATGCCATCACGTAAGCCATCAGGTAGGAATCATCACCAGTCACATACATTGGTAATTGGGGTGGGTGGGTGTGGGGGGGGGGGGGGGGGGGGGGGGGGGGGGACGTACATATGAATCCTCGTCATTGGCCTTCCATGATATCTGTGGTTCTTATTTCCTCCTCTCTTGCAACCACGGATTTTCGTCTGTATTGTTCCAGCCATCTATTTTTTTTTCATGTTCATAGTATCTTTGCAGAGATGAACTTGAATTGCTTCGCATAAGATGTATCAAGTGCTTTTTGTGTCATGGACGGTGTATTTGTGTTTTTTTTTATTACATTGTAAGCCAAATACGCAAAGTACACCCATAACATATAAATTTCTTGTCACATGTGTTTCACTGTTCAGGAGATAATAGAGTCTGGGAGTAAGATAAAAGGCGCAAAGGCAGAGAGGGACATAATTAAAGATCATGGGACTTGAAATGACACACAGGGATGAAAGGAGAGATACATCATCCTCTTCGGCTCGCGTTTTGCCCAATTGCTGCGCTCACAAACTAAGTGTGTGTGCTCAGTGGTTCAGAATAAAACAAAATTATAATTTGACAACGAGTGTTCGAAAATCTCTCATCGTTTCCGGCCAGCACACTCAGTCTGTCAATCGATTTTGGTACGGTTGATATCATATAAGCTTAGTCAAATTGTCAACAATTATGGGAATTACTTATGTCATTGGCAGAGTTCCTTGATGTCCCGCTGCTGAGCATGGCGAGCCGGGCTATGACACCGGCTGCGGCCTTGGAGGGAGCGGCTGGAATCTGCCCCCACCCTCTCTCCCCGCACAGGAATCTGGCTAAAATAGCCGAGTGCAAATAGGGTTAAAACGGGTTTAAATTGTTGGCAAAATCCACAGTGCTGTGTGCCCCAATGTATAATGCATCCTAAATTTCAAGAACTCTCGGGTTGAAATGCTATACTGCATCTAACACAACTGAATAGATAATTAGTCGCAAGATTTCGAGCCCATCATCACATGGTGGAAATACTCGAAGCTAAATTGAGCAGCCATGATCTCCATTTAATCACGAGCACAAAATCAGCGCTCGTCTGCTGTCACATAGCATTCGAGTTCTTTGCTACCGGACATCAGTGAGCATACTTTTAAACCTTGGATGGGTTCAAGGCAACGGCACGTATCACTGGGATGCTGCACCACGCGCTTCACAGCATGTGACACCGTGTATCACTGCACTGCTACATCGCGGGCTTCACGGCAGGTGATCTGGCAGGAATTTAGATATGGAAGAGATAATCATTAATCACTAGCTTTGGTCGAGGATTACGGTGGCAGACGGGAAAAAATAGTGAATTAAACGTACACCATAACCATTTTGCATGAGGCTTAAGTGTGCCGTTACTGATAAAACACTGTTTATCGTCACTCTGGAAGTTGTAGATCCATTGACACATATCCGGAGACCACATAGTTGCCCAAAATATCACCTCCCCCCGCCCCAAAAGGCACGTCCCGTGATCATGGCTCGTTGCGAAGCTTGCCCTTACAGCGCATTGGCTGGTGTTACCAGCAACAACTGGGTCCAGATCATTCAGATCATCCACTTCAAGCGACTCTTATCTTCTACTTTATGCCTGCGGTGTCAAAATAATCCAACAGCCGCGATGTAAGAAGTGCGGCGTTGATCATTCAGTAGCACAATGCACTGATCTCGCCAGCTGTTGAATCGCAAACACAGTTCATCATCTCGGATCATTGGGCGCGGATGATCAAAGACTGGTCGAAGCGACCAAAAGCTCAAATAACTAGCTCACGAACTAACATTTCGCACCGTTAGCCCATCCGGACACCTGGTCACCGCGACTGTTGTACCTCAAACGCCATCCATCGTCTCGCACCGCCAGCGCTTCCGACATCCCCTTACCTCTTCCGCTGCGACCGACGAACCTGAGGTCGTTGAACTTGGCCACCTGGTTCTTGATGAGCGCCATGTTGTTGCGCAGCTCGCCGCACGGGTTCTCGTCGTTGCCGACGCGCAGCGTCACCGCCGTGCCGTCGGCCACCTCGCCGAGCGCCACCACCTTGAAGGCGACCGGCAGCGCCTTGTTGGAGCGCCAGTGGGACGGCAGACCGGTGCAGACGAAGCAGGGCGAGCCGGTGCGGATCAGCTCGGGGCCGTGCTCGCTGGCCGCCTGCCGGTGCGACCACTCGGCGAGCAGCTGCTCGGCCGCCACGGCCGACCGGCCGCCGCAGCCGGCGCGCGGCGGCTCCTGCGGCGGCGGCTCCGGGCCGCGCCGCAGCGCCGTCGAGTGCACGTGCTCGGCGGTCAGGTGCATGGTGGGCGCGCGGTCAGCTCGCCTGCCCCGCCGAGACGGACGCGGCCTGGCCGTCCACAGGCGGTGTCGCCTCGCCCGAGGTGCACGCGGTGAGGCTGTGCCCGAGGCGGCTCGGACTGACCAAGGGTCGGCGCGATGTCGCACCGCCGCGACGCTGGACGTAGCGCTCGCGACTGACTGCCCGAGTGCCGATCCGACCTGCTCACGGTCGAGTCTCGTGTTGACGCGACCTCGGCGGTGCGGCAGAGCTCACGTGTGCACCTCGGCGTGCGCTCGTTCTGACCTGTTCGCTGAGGTTGTCCGGACCGCTGTGGTGCCGCGCACCGCTCGCCACTGCACCGGTCAGACGAGACCGCACGGCAGCAACACGCGGAGGCCCCCGCTCAGTACCGACACATTCCCGACTGCACGCCCTCGCGCGGCACTCAGCTGTCCCAGCGCGCCGCGCGGAGCCCGGGGCACAGTGCGCATGCGCCGGATGCAGGGGTCGCGCTCCTGGGTACCAGGCATTCGCGACCGTGACGTAGGAACGAGCCTGGGTAATTAGCGGTCGGAGACAAAGTCACTGACATCTTCATAAACCGCGTTGAGTAAAGACGGCACTCGCACGAATCGGTTCACCAACATGGATTACATGCCAAGTCTTATCCAACTTGACAGCGAAAGAACAAAAGATGAAAGCTAAAGATTATCGTGTACATTGTAGAGAAGACACAGGGTGACAATGTCGCAAGAAAATGATGACCAGATGACATCCAAAGGCACTGGGCCAGTAGCATCCAGTGAATTCCACAACTTAAATATACGTGCATACTTACTTTCACTTTCTTTGCAAAAACCAATGGTCCGGCACGCCTCTAAGCACTCTCATTCCCTCTCTCTCTCTCTCCCTCTCTCTCTCTTTCTGTCTTTTTCTTTCTCTCCCCCTCCTCCCATCTCTCTCTCTCTCTCTCTCTCTCACGATCATATTTCTTTAAGCAGTACTGCTTTCCACGGGCTTCATGTCTTGGTGATAGAATGATAGAATGTAGAAAGATACTCGGAAAATTGTCCCTTTTTGTGGGTGCTTTCGCCCACTGATTCTCACCTTTGTGCTACTCATGCCAAGAAAGGTAGAGGAGCTGAGTGTTTTTTTAGCACTGACTTGACCCATGGTCCGAAGGCACAAGAAGCTATGCTTATCAGACTTACTAGTTCGGAGCATATTGGTTGCATTCTCAATTAGACATATCCATCCATTAGATGGACAAATACGGGACAAGTACCACTTACGCAAAACTCCCAAATATCTGTCCTTGGCCTCAACTGTGACACGACATGGGTGACCCAAAAGGGCAAAATGCATCAGCCCTGATTGCATGGGATTCAGGAATATCGGTTACGCTTCGAATCAACTCGATCCATCGATTGATTGCCTAAATATCTGATGGTGTCCACTGCCCTCTAACCCGCAGTCGAAGGTGTTTGGCAGCATCACCGCCATCCTGGGTGTTCGGGGAAGAGACACGAATTGTCGTGTTCGAGAGCCGACAACTGAGCAGTTCGGCTGGTGCTGATGTCTAATCTCGTAACGGTGATTCCCGTCGAGTAAATACCTTACCAATGTGCAGCCATTGCTGGATGTTCGGCGAGAGACACGATGTATGCTCCGGAGTCGGCAACTACGCAGTTCGGGGGAGATGCACGAATTGTGTCCGACAGCCAGCAGCTACGCAGTTCGAGGGAGATATACGAATTGTGTCCGAGAGCCGGCAACTGCGCAGTTCGGGGGAGATACACGAATTGTGTCCGAGGGCCAGCAGTTCGGGGGAGAGACACGAATTGTCGTGTCCGAGAGCCAGCAACTACGTGGTTCGGCTGGCACCGCTGCCTAATTACGTGACGGTAGTACCCGCCGGGGCAACGCTTCACCAATGTGCAGCCATTTCGGAACCAACCGAAATCGTTCCAAATCGTTTCCAGCAAGCGTCATGTATACCGCCAGCACAGTTTTACTAGCCGGGAGCTTGAGCATAACACCATGTATTGCAAGTCGCATATCCTTCCATTCCCGATTGCTGTGGGAGTCAGAGGAGGGCGCGCTTCACGCTGACTTGCGGCAATAAACAGGATGCACTGCGACTTTGATAGTCCTTCAATTGCCCGCAATGGCAACAAATGCTGCGACACCGGAGCAAGGGCCGGGTTACTGTACGATTACCGGGATATGACGCTGCGCTAATCCTTTGGGGGCCCACAGTCTACCGGTCTGTCGTGGGCCAACATGACATTGACTCGGGCGATGACAGGAAATAGGTGGCACGACACACCTGCAACCTCGGCAATGGCATGCACTGCACTGTGAGGAGCGGGCGCGAGAGGGACGTTGTCGGCGCGAATGCCTCCTGCCCACATATCTGCTTGGCGACAATAGGCCGTTGTGTGTTCGCATCCGCGCTGGAAGTCGCTGTCAGTGCGGTGAGTCATTCGCTATCAATGTTGGCGTCACTGCTGCGAGTCCGGCCAGCTTGGCTCCAGATGTATCGGGGATGGCCGACGGCAGCTTTTGCTGGGCTCCTCGAGAGGCAACGCTGCTTTCGTGCAGAAACGTAAGGCTGCCTAAGAGATGGTACGTGCTCACGAGGACAAATATATGTAAACATATGCGTATGTATGCATACATGCATATATATATATATATATATGTAAGTCTCCATGTGCATACCAAAATTGTTACATGGTTTTACATTGCTACATGGTACATGGGCATATGTTCCCAAGTGTCTGGATATGTAAGGTTAGAGGTCGATGACCTCAGTTCGAAGAAATTCTAAATGTTTGCAGATGTAAGCAAAGGTTGTTGAAGAAGTAGATATAGCACAATTTATGCATCTGTTTCCGTCCTTTCCTGGTGTAGGTACCAGCCTGAAGCTGCCCGATGAGATGATGGAAAATTCCCTTCCCATGTACAGGCGAGAGCCAGTGTCGCATTTGGGTGAAATTCACATCTAAAACCCGCAGAGCAACAACTTCACACGATTGTGGCACGAATGGCTCTACTCAGTCACGGTACAGTCGATTTTTGCATATCCAAAGTGCTTCGCCAACTTAGAGGAGATAAGATTGAAACGAAGCATCAGGGCAACGGAGACAATATTTCGATGTTGTGCGGCCTCACGGCAGAACGCATCACGATGTCGCATCCGGTTCCGCAAGCATGACAACATGACTAGAGTGATGACGTCACGACACGAGACTTGCGCTCTGGAGCCAGCTGTCCCGTAGCGGACGTTTCAGCGAACCTTGACTCACACACCATGCGTCAAGGAACGGAAGCTGTGCATCATCCAGATATTGGCTTTCCCAACTCAGCTGTCAGTGCACCTCGTGACCTTGCCGAAAGACGTGCCACGTCTCGCTCGGACACACCTCCGCACTTCGCCGCGCTTCGGCCTCGATCCACGTATTAAGCCGCAGGGATCAGCCGGCCGGCAGAGCTACCTGTGCCGGCCGACGTGCCGGCGCGGCTCCCTCGCCCTCGTTACGCAAGGCACGACTGACGGGTCGCGTGCGGCCCGTGCTCGGGTCGCCGGTTGCGCCAGGGCGGCTGGGGCGACGGAGCGCTCAGTGGCCCTGGACGGGCGTGTACTGCCGCCCGTGCATGACCAATAATCCCCGCCTCGTCCGTAATACCTGGCCCGTAATCCCCGTCGGCGCGGTGTCTGTCACCCGGGCGACGGGACGAACCTCGGCGGCGCGGCGGTCGTCGAGCGTCCACGTGGCCGCTCTGTCCGCCTTCGGACGCTGCTGGACACCGATGGCGGCTGAATGACGACTGACGGGGACCATATGGCGGATCTGCTACCGAAAAAAAGACGATAAATTGAATAGTATGATGCGCATGTTCTTCCTGTTCATGCATCGTTCGTGAATGATAGCTGACGGTTATGTTCCTTGAAAGTGCAACATTGCGGATCGGATCCCCGCACCTGCTTGTGGTGGAGCTCACTTACATTTATAGTGTTTTTTTATACCTTCATCACCTCGTATGTTGGTGCAGCGCCCTTAAGATTGTCATGTGATCTGAGCAGTGAACACCAGTCAACCAATTTGAAGCACTCACAGATGTCATGCTTGCATACACCCGAATCTACTCCGCGCCATTACACTGATCGATGACCTGGTATGGAGGCGAGCACATCAGTAGTGATGACCAAGAAAAGCAATCTTTGACTTGGCTACCAAACATCATGAAAACTGTTGTATGCTGCACACAAACGTGTAGCTTCTTTCATCGCATTGCTAAGTGCACCCACGGGCAAGCATGACGAAAAGGTGTGGTTGACTATATAGCTACACAAGCAGCTTGCATGGTACAACAATATATGTCTCACACTACCACAATTACAACAATGCATTCCTTACATTTCGTGCGACATGTAATGATATAGATATTTCCCGAATACATGCCATTTGGCCATACATGAGTATGAGGGCAAGATTCGGATCGCAATGCAGGATTGCCAACACAGTTCGCCCCTTAAACTGGAAGGATACAATGGAGGTGAAAAATGTGACGTATCTTGGATAAAACATTGTTTGTCGGAGTACCTTTCACTACAAGACACAATTATAATTCGACACGCGTAATCGCAAAACGCATACGATGCAATCAGGGATGAAAACGGAAGCGTGCGCTTCCTTCATATCATGGTATATTCGGGATAATTGCATTGTGAATGTCAAGTAGTGAAATGGTGCCAGGTGTTACCCTGTATCCTGTATATGGTGAAATTATTCAATGTACCTAAGATTACCGAAGTAGCTAAAATTGCTTACGTACTTAAAGTGACTTCCTAACTATGTAAGCAACTACACCAAAATTGTCAGGAATCCCTATCTCGACGAAAATTGCCCAAAATATAAAACCGTGCACCGCTACTTCGAGATCCTAGCAAAATATATGTTCCATGACACCTGACGCAAACGTCTCGAGTATTAGATGCTTGCAGGAATATAATACCATGGCTGTTCGACTCGCAATGGCCAGAGCAAACGCGGTATGGACATGTCTCCTGGCCGCGCGACCGCTCGATCACCATATTTCCCTACTTCTCTGTCTCCCTACCTCTCTACCTCTCTATCTCCCTACCTCCTACCTCCCTTACTCCATATCTCCCTATCTCCCTATCTCCCTATCTCCCTATCTCCCTATCTCCCTATCTCCCTACCTCCCTATCTCCCTACCTTCATACCTCCATACCTCCATACCTCCATACCTCCCTACCTCCCTATCTCCCTACCTCCATACCTCTCTACCTCCCTACCTCCCTACCTCCCTACCTCCCTACCTTCCTACCTCCCTCCCTCCTTACCTCCCTAACTCCCTACATCTCTAGCTCCCAATTTGTCTACCTTCCTACCTCCTCATCTCCATATCGATCGACCGCTCTGCCTTCCTACCTCAAAATCTCCCTAAGTACCTACCTATCTTCCTACCTCTCTACCTCCCTATATATCTACCAACCAACCGCCCTACTGCTCTACGTCCCAATATTCCTACCTACCTTATCCCTACTTATCTACGGACCGACCGTCGTACCGCCCTAACGTCTTACCTCCCTATCTCCCCATGCCTGCACTACCTGCCTCCTGATTGTGCGACAGTCAACCGACACCATGATCCAGCCGACCAAGTTGCCAGCCTCCTGACATGGCCTCCTCTTTGGTTACCAAGCGATCCACAAAGCACATAGCATATGCCAAGTAAATAACAACAAATATCGAAGTAAATCCTTACGCTGTCTTTGTATCGTGAGACAATCGTTTGAGTGGCATCAACTCACTCCAACACAGATGGTGCTGGTCGGAGGACTTGCATGACGAAGTGTCGTTAATACCTGATATCATAATACGAGTATAATCAGTTGGCTGGCAATAATTGTACATTTGGATTGAAAATTGGTTAAATTAGCTTTGCTAACCAAACAACAGAAGAGAACATTTGAAATGGGATGAGTGTGCATAGATATTTAGGATATTTAGTTCACTACAGAAAGCAATGGCCTATTCTGATGACCAACATAATTTTGATTATTTGCATTTTTTTGCGTAATTCCGTCCCGATACCACAACTGAAGTTCATTGTGAAACATAGCAATTTATATATTTCTTATAGGCATATGATGTACTGCATTCATATGTATGAACTCTTCTTGGAATATTATTTAATAGCAATTGTGGCGCTGTGTATTCAGTGGCTCTTCATGCATGCCTCCTATCACTAAGACTGCTAATGCATACTTAGATATTCAGCGAGTATATATCTTGTTTTAGCAGCGTACTTTGCCGTGGGTCAGAGCGTAGCTTAACAGCGCAGCATTTACTTCAAGTTAACGAGTGATAGCAGGAGCACTTGATTTTCTTCGGTAGTTGAAGCGATCAGCACGATGTGCAGGAATATATCAATCCACGGTGTTGTATCTTACTTTTAGATGTGAATATAGGTCATCATTACAACATCACAATTCATTAATGTTTCCTCAAAACGGAAAACGTCCATTCTTATATCACTATTTTAGTGCAATAACGTGATCAATTACAGACTGCCACCTACATCTGCAGCAAAAACAAAGTTTCAGCGCGCTTAAAAGTCTGCAAAGCTTGACGATAGCGATAACTGTGAGCTACTGGTGGAATCATCGGCTTTCTTAGAACGTACGGTCTACGCCATCAAAGTTTGGGGATTTCCAGACGGCGCAACCGTCCGGTGTCTTTTCAGAGAATCTTGGTCACGGCTCTAGCCTTTGCTTGTGTTTCGTCCGACTTCACATTGGGCCTGAATGTAGCCAGTGGACGCAATTGTTCTGCTTGTGGCCCACGTGACACATACAGTCCAAGATATACATTCGTCTGACGACCGCATTAACACCAAAGACGACGGGGGGAGGCGTCAACAGCCGTTGTGGGTGTGAATACGTTGGGTAAGGCAAACCTGAATATGCTTCGAACTCGGGTCGGGAAGGGGTGAGTAGAGAACTCCGTG
This sequence comes from Ashinkailepas kermadecensis, assembly GCA_034440615.1. Taxonomy (NCBI): domain Eukaryota; kingdom Metazoa; phylum Arthropoda; class Thecostraca; family Neolepadidae; genus Ashinkailepas; species Ashinkailepas kermadecensis. Next base: position 29,235 of record JAOTOM010003595.1, read on the forward strand.
CCCGAGTTGGGGATGGGGATGGGGAATCTCTTTCTAGGAACACTGGGCCATTGAGCTCTCTGAAACAATGGACGTTTTTTCCAAATGAAAATGTTGCTTTGAGTTTGAAATCCTTTATCAGAGCAGCTAAATATATTGCATACCTTGCTTTTGGATATGCCCATTATCAACCAACAATGAGACAGGACACCTATGATATCACTTGATCTATTAACATTGATCACGTTTGGATTGAAGCGTAACAATGTCGCCTGACCTGGGCCGCCAACCATGCACGTGATCAAGTTAAACAGGGTGATGCTAGGTTTGTACGAATCTACGACCCACGAATCCAAGACATGTGCTGGTGCTTAGTCGGTGGCTTTTCTTTTACACATTCAGTGCACGGTTCGGTTGAAATTGCCGACACCCGAAATTTTGCGATTTGTTTTTCTCCTGCCTTGATACCGAACAAACCGAATAAAATACAACAAGACATATGAAGTAAGCGAGAGGTGGTTGAACAATTATTAGTGCAAGTCAGGGGAGCCTATGTAACGTAAAACTTGGATGTCGACGACTTCGCTCTCACATGCTAGAACCTGCTAGAACACTGAAAAGAGAAATTACTATTGCAGCTTACTACGAATGCGAGATATGTTGGAAAGGGGTTATTGCCTGTTCTAAGGTGTGATTTAAAGCAAAAGTTCCCTTCATTCTGCTGTCACATTCTAATACTCATTTTAATAATGGCGATAATTGCACCTGAGCCCTCTTATGACGTTCTGAAAACCGGTCCGCTAGTTCTTCTGATCGATGGTTAACTGCGAACTGGTCTAAGCATGGAAACGTGCCCCAAGCATGTGAGAAGACTTCTCTGAGGACTCCTGAAACAAGATTTTCGCCGGCACTTAGCGCTATATCATGTCAAATATATGGCGTGTGGCCGCACGGTAGGTTTTTGTGACGTCACTGTAGCTCTACGTCACTTGTTTAAATGCCATGTTTATCTGATATTTCATATAATTGTTGTTGTATGGTTAATTGTTGTAGTTCTATTGTTGGCTACGCTTCACATTTTCACAACAATATTTTAATATCATAGCCACCCTTACCTTATTCATGTAGCAAGGCCTAAATACATGCCTTGGAAGGAAGGGAAGTATCATTACCTTGCTGCAAGCTGCCGTATTGCTGCAAGTTTTGTCAGTATACTCAGAAGGCTAGCATCGCTAAAACGCATACCGTTAGCACAATACGGTTTACAATGTGCATTCCAGACATCTCCCACCTCCTCTCTTTCGGCTGGAATGACCATGGCCTTGAGAGCAGTGCGGTGCTTCTTGTTGAGCTACCTCCCCGATTCCGTCAAAGGAAATTCCTTTTCAAGGACCCTTCTGCAAACGATGACCCTTTCTACCTTGCAGAGCTTGGCTTGGTGTGTGCGCAGTCGGCAGCCTCTTTGTCGATTATTTCATCCGCAATCGTTATTTCAAATTAATCGGATATAAAACTCAGACGAGACGAGACAAAACTAACCCCCAGACGAGGCACCACCTTTCTGTTATGGGGGATTGCGCACCTGAAGATCCAGCGGACATACTTTGTCCAATGGGGAGGAGTAGGCTGACTAGGAGCACCTCTCTCATACCTCGCCTCCCTCCCAAAATCCGTCCCTTGTGAACGTCCCTGTCCTCCACCATGCCCGACAAAACCGACGTTCTCAGCTAAAAGCAGATAGGATGATTTCCCATATTCTACCCGTCCGCTCAGTTTGATCGGGGTAGCCGCGCCCACTCGGCCCGTCTTCCGAGGTTGACGTAGTCCTGGGGGCTGAGTTCCGCCTTTGCATGGTGCTAGTTGTGACGGGGGAGCAACATAAAAGGGTTACCCCATTACCTCAGGCCACGTGACCTCCGGTGACCTCGATGCCCGTTAATTTTTTGTATTGACAGAGTGGAAGGACCATGTGTTGGCTTGATATCTAGCAAATAACAAATAGGCGTTTTTTCCTCTATAAATCCTTATTTGGAGAGTGCAAACTTTACCATATTTGAAGTAATTCGGAGATTGAGCTACTAACTCGGCCATCTCTCCGTCCAAAATCGAGATGCGGTTCGATAACACGTAGCAACGTGTTCTCTGGCATTGTGTGGATTTGTGTCTTCTAATGTACTTATTTACCTCCAATATCAAGTTAGCTATATAAGATAAAAGGCGCCTACTGACGTCAGAAGTGGCCATTGGCCTCAACTGAACTGTGGTCGGCACCAGTAGCCGGTGTTTTGTTATGTCCAGTTATTTCGCTGAGTAAATTGCGTCTCAATTTAGCTCGCTGGGAACACTTCCTGACATCTCTTAATGCTTGCGTTCTCACAGAAAACACGATCCGTATGGATTCATGAGAGGTAATGTATACACCATGGTTACACAATCATTGTATGTTTAGAACAAACATGTATCCAACTGAGAAATAAGGAGGTACATCACGTCACAACCATGCCCCGTCAGAAGTGCATGGAAGTACTGTTTGCATATTTGAGGCCATGAAAACGATCCAAAGTTTTCGATATATACCCAAAGACAGATCAACACACATCTGCGAGTAGCTGCGGTAACACACCATGTTTCATATGTGCACCAATTGTTCTTGTCTCGTGTCTAGCTTGTCTTTGTCCACCTATCGTGGCACTTCCACTGCGCGTCCCTCGCCGTTCGACAATACATGTGTCAAAACAGTCGTAACATCAGCAGGCGAGAACTTGTGAAATTTGTGTGTTCCCGTGACGGCGAGAGCTTTCGTAAAGCGACCTACGAGGCTCGCAGTGACCTTCTCCACCTCTTCCTTCGTGACAAAGCAGCTCTGAGACAGACCTCACAATTTCTCGCAAACATCGCCAGATCTCGAAACTCCCCTTAGTTCTTAGGTGGCTCTGTTCATCCCCCAGTGTTCCTCCCAATCCTTAGAAGCATCACAGTCCGGTCCGCTCTAGTACTCACGGGACATCCCTACTCCTCAAGTTTTTTTTTTCGGGCTGGCAATGGCATTCTAGCTCTGGAATTGGCTCTCAGTATTCTTCACAACGATCGCTGGCCCTTAGGGAATCTTTAGGTCTCAGGAGCCTCTCTCTCCAAGCCTCTTGGGCATCCCAGTCCAGTCCCGGACTGGGACTCTAGCCCTCAGTGACCATTTCCAATCATCAGGGGTCCTCTCCAACTGTTAGAGCCCTTCCCTGTCCTTGACAGTCTTTATAGCTTCAAGGGCTTTCTAGCTCTGCCATTGGCCCTTAGTATTCCTCACAATCATTGACCTAGGGACTCTTCCTAGCTCTCAGGTAACTCTATTCGCCCTCAAGGGCCTTCTCATGCTGCTTGGGATCATTCCTAGTTATCGTCAGCTCTCGTGGTTTCAAGGGCATTCTAGCTCTCTGAGGCTGGCCCTCAGTATTCCTCACCTCAATTGCCAGCCAGCAGGGAGTTTTCCCTTCCGGATAGACCTGTTCATCCATTAAGGGCCGCTCTCAACATCAGAAGAATCCCAGTCCCGTCCTCTCTGACTATCCGGAGATCCTCTGCGTCACTCAAGGCCCTCTCATGCTTGTAGGGGCCCATCACAGTTCCCAATAGTCCTGTCTAGCTCTTATCTCGGGGAATTTCAGATCTGAGATGGACCCTCACTAGTCCTCTTCAGCTCGCATGGGTCCTGTTGATCTCTTAGGTGTCCTTTCAAACACAAAGAGCATCCCAGCCCTCTCAGACCCTCGTGTGCCTGTTTATTCTTCAGCCGTTAGGAGTCAATTCCAGCTGAGACTGCTCGTTCCAGCTGGTTTAGGCACTCCAGCTCTCGAGCGGGTCCTCTCGTGTCTTCACGGCCCTTGCTAACACTCAGGGTGGACCTCTTCACGTGTCAAGGGCACTTTCCACACAAGCTATTAAATGTACTTAAACATTTCTTCGGTTAAATTTCTGCCCCTCAGGGCGGTCGCCTGGAGGGCTCCATTGGACTCGACAGGGAGCGGGTACCCCTTCACCCCTTAGAAACGCCACTACTACATAGCAGCCCGGGCCCATCCATGGGCTTAAGAGCCCTTTACGTAGCACCGGGAACCCTCCGCCTCAGCTCGGATCGTCTCCGAAGTTCGGGGTCTCTCTATCGGCCTGAGGCCCGCTGTCAGCTCTGAGACCCTCTCCATCAGCGTGAGCCAAAGCCGACCAAGTGGCTCTGCACGTCCAGCCTAGGACCCCATCCGTCGGCTCAGAGACCCTCTTTCACGGCTCAGCTCACTCTCGGTCAGGTCGGAATCTCTTCTTCAAAAGCTTCTTCAAAAGCCTCCTCTATCATGCAAGGGGCCCCTGTGTGGCTCCGGCCCTCATCGGCCCAAGGGCCCTTCATGCCGGCTCTGGGCTCTCCCCGACGGCCCGGGTCCTCCAACGGCTAGGGGTCCTCTTCGTCGGCGCAGGAGACGTCCTTAGCGATCCAGGGTCTCCCCTGTTAGGCCGGAGGCCCTCTATCAACAGCTTGGGTCACTTCCGTCGGTCCAAGGGCCCTTTCTGGCGGCCCGAGATCCCCTGCGGCAACTAGGGCCCCTCAGTCATTTCAGGGGCCCTCTTTGACGACCCTGGGCCTTTTCCGGCAAGCCGGAGGACCCTTTTCAAGCGCTTGGACCCTGTCCATCAAGTCAGGGGCCCTTTCTTGGCTTGGGCTCTGCTGACAGCCCGGCCTGGCCGAGTTAGAAGTACGATCCTCGATAATCTTCACATATGATAAAGTCTGCGCTCTCAAAACGAATATTTGTAGCAAAAATGCTATTATTTTTTCCGTTATATGTCAAGCAAAATATGGTCCTTCCATCGTGTCAATATTAAAAAGTACATTTTCACGGGCATCGAGGTCACCGGAGGTCACGTGACCTGATGTCATGGGGTACTTTTCAGTTATTTATCACGAATAAAATACTATCGGAATTGGATTCCTTGACACTTTGTGAGTTCAAAAATATCTGGACATTTATATTTTGAACGATATTTAACATCGTCATCGGCCACCGAGCGTAACCTTGCAGCGTGACCTTCCTGAAATACCCGATGCTATAACTCCTGAACCGTTGACCTGATCGAAATGTAATTTTAGCAGGAGGGTTCAGGACATAGGATAACCCTATGCATCAATCATTTGCTCAAATTCTGAGACATGAGGGTGGACAATCACCCCTTTGCCTGGTCGATTTGTCCTAGAATTCCCCCGTTATCGTTCGTTAGATTTATGAATATTATACAGCTTTATGTATTACTATTTTATAAAACTGTCCATCGTCCACACAATGCCAGATAACGAGTTGGTATGTGTTATCAAACTGCATCTCGATATTAGACAACAGGACGGCCAAGTTAGTAGCTCAATCCTCGAAACACTTCAAATATGGTAGTTTGCGCTCTCCAAATGAGGATTTATAGGAAAAACGACCATTTATATATATGCTAAATGTGAAGTCAAAACATGATCCTTCCATTCCGCCAATAAAAAACAAAAAAAATCACGGGCATCCAGGTCACCGGAGGTCACGAGACCTCAGGTCATGGGGTAACTCTTGTATTATTCATCACATATTACAAATATTGCCAGAATTGGATTTCTTGAATCTTTGCGAGTTAAAAAATGTCTGGATATTTATATTTTGACTGATAATTAACTTAGTTATCGGCCACCGAACAAAACCTTACAGAGTGACCTTCCAAAAATTTCCGAGGCTAAAACTCCTGAACCGTTGACCTGATCGAAGTAAAATGTGCACAAGTGGATGCAGGACATAAGATAACCCCATTCACTAATTTTGCTCAAAATCTGAGATATGAGGGTGGACAATCACCCCTTTGCCTGGTCGATTTGTCCCAGAACCCCCAGCATCGCCTGATCCGCATCGCCCCTCGGGTACCTGGCGTCCCCCCAATGTCGGGATACAGGCGTCCCCCGTTAGGGCCCCTATGTGGTGGGGTGCCACGTTAGGGCCCCTATGTGGTGGGGTGCCACGAGTAGCTGAACAATACGTACAATTCCATGGATGGCTCTAATAAACAAACCCACCCCTGAAATTTCAAAAGGGGTTAGAATGCCGGCCTTCCTTCTGGAAGCCGCATCGCCGACCCGACACGTGCAGAGGCGCACCGCCCTGCGTATCCACATTCCGGCACCATTGTCTCTACCACTGCTTCTCATAGAGGACATTTACCCGGAAGCAATAGATGGGAATCAAGGTCACATTTGCCACGAGTAATTGTATTACAATTTAGTGAGCCTGGAAATAGACTGTCTGCACTTCCGCCCTTTGAGCGGAAGCGCGGGTGTGATAAATTGGGTGACGTAATGAGATATGAGAAGCTGCGAGATGGGTCAATCAAGGTTGAGTTTCCGAGTGCAGACAACTCTAAAAGGACCCTCGAGGTAGCTGAATTCAAATACTGCGAAAGAGAACAGGATAAGATGGTGATGTTTCTATGCCTGTTGTTGTCGAGCTCCACAGGATAAGGAACCACTCAAAAGGTGCTACACACTGTTTTGTACTTTGGGACTATCAGCGTCAGAAATCGTCGATGGCCTGTCTGAGTACGGTGACGTGGAAGCGCGCAGAATCAAGGATAGGGATAGGGATAGGGAGCGACCTCCAAAAAACAAATAACATTGTTTTAACATTTAATTCGACGGAGCTCCCCACTACAGTATCCGGAGGCTACGCAAAGGTAAAGGTATACGTTTTCGTCCCGAACCACGTGAGATGTTTTTGCTGCCAGCGTTACGGACACACTGCCCAATATTGCCGCAGCCGCCTAACCTGTGGTAGGTGTGGCACGTCAGAACACACCGACGGAAAGTGCAAATCAGAACACCTGTGGTGTGTTAATTGCGGCCAGGGCCAAGCTCCACACACTGCCTTTGACAGTCTGCCCAACACATCTGAAGAAAAGAGAAATCCTAGCTTTGAAATGCTCCGGCAACTTATCTTTACGGCAGGCCAGGGGGCTCTACGATGAGACACCTCAAGGTCTCGTACGCAGTGAAGGTGAGGAGCACTCTTCGAACAACCAATCACCCGTGGTCCACCAGTACTTCCCAACTTCCCTCTTCCCTTGCTCAACCAACATGCTCAGCAGTGCAACAGCAGTCGCAGATCTGCAGCGCTACGCAAGTCCTGGCATAACTCAGGGCTCTTTTGACATCGTTTCGACTGGTCTGCTCATCAGAACCGCCACAGCCCACCCAGTCCCCTAACCGGTTGGAAGCTTCCGACGCCAGTGCATTGCCTATTCCCGCAGTACAGCATCAAGAAGGATGGATTGTCGTACAAAAATAGCAAGAGGCCAAGCCACTCCGCCAGTTCCTCCCGAAACTCCACCTCATCCACCGTCACCACCACATCCACTGTCACCACCACATCCACATCCACCCGCCACAGCTTACCCTTACCAAAATCCACCGTTTGCCCTTGGCCACCTCCAACCATCTCCGGTGGAATCAGTGCAACAGCCTGCAGAGTGTCAGTGGTAGCACCCTCGGCAGCCCAGCCGCCACTGGCGGTGGAGGTCCGCTTCGGGGCTCTTGATATGGGGCCGTCCGGCCGGACATACCGTGGCGCGTCCCGGGATCCATCACCAGCCGCGCGAGCTGCGGAGCCTTCGGCGGCTCCCCCATGTATGACGACACTATGAGCACTGTATCATCAGGCCAGTAGTTTGATCACCGTCCTTCACCGTCCTTCATACAGTGGACATATGAAAACGCTCCGAGACAAGTGTTTTAAAGCAATGGCGATATTGAAGTGTCTCGTATGTCATACGGTGCTGACAGAAAGACTCTGCACCTGCTCTACCGTAATCTCATTCGTCCTAGGCTCGACTATGCATGTTTTGTATATGACGGTTCGTGTGCTACCACTAAGCGAATGCTAGATACAATACATCACGCTGCGTTGAAAATAATTATTTGAGCTTTCGAACATTGCCAACGATCAGCGTACTAGTGGATGCTCGTGAGCCACCATTGTCCATGAGGCGTGAAATGGTCGGTTTTCCCTACGCCTGCAAAATGTGTCAGTTCCCGACACACCCGTCATATCCAGCGGTTTTCTCCCGTGACATGCATGCGGTCCTTCGTGATCACGTTAAGGGAAGAACGCCTTACTATGTGAGAATGAGGACGCTGCTGAGACAAATGAGAATTGGACTGCAAGGGATTAGTCAGTACGAACAAATAACTACTACACCATGAGAGTTGATCTCCCCTTCATCGATATCGTCCTCGCTGCTGAAAGAATACAAGATAGTACAAAGGAGAAGCTACTAACCCGCACACTAAACTACATTTCTTCAGCATGTCATGGTTACATAGTCGCATTCACCGATGGTACGAAGCCTGACACCGGCGTAGGTAGTGCTTTCGTTAGAGGACCCACCACAAGATCTTTCATTCTACCGCCATATGCTACTGTCTGCACTGCCGAGTTGATGGCCATCACCAATACCCTTGCATACATCGAGGTCGACGGTGAGGTTTCACATGTAATTCTGACTGATTCTCTGGGCAGTATTTTGGCATTGCGTAGGTTTAGCCAATCACAGGTCATTGTACGTAACATTTTATCGCAACTTACTTCGCTACATCGCATGAGAAAACAAGTGACACTTTTGCTGGATTCCAGCACATGTCGGAATTCGTGGTAATGAGCTAACCGATCAGGCTGCAAGGCGTGCAGCACAACAACCAAGTAGTGCATGCTTTCTCTTCCTGCCAGTGACCACTGCCAAATTATCTCATCATTTGTTCTCAGATAGTGAAGGTAGATGGAGCCGAGTGGAGTTCAACAAATTAAAACAAATAAATCCACACTTAGCTTTGTAGCCCCCATCCTTCAGCCAGACTAGAAGTGACGAGGTGGCCATCTGGTGTCTCAGGATTGGGCTACACATAGGCATTTATTGTGTGGGGACGAAAGGCCGGAATGTGTGAGATGCAATGGCGCACTGACTGTGTATCATGTGTTGGTGGCGTGCCCAGCATATACGGAAGAACGCAGGTCCCACTTTGGATATGATGTGAATACTTTGAGGTTGGTGCACTTATTAGAACATGATTCCCGATTTATATACAATAGAGCAGTTTTGTGCTTCCTTGCGGATATAGGATTTGAAATAATATATGCACCTGCCTAGCTGATAGTTTGTTTCCCCAGATATCCTCTATACAGATGTGACAACGTGACGCGTTCTTAAGCAAGCTTGTTATGGATGCAATATAACCCACCTTTGCTGACGCACCATTAAACCCCAATAATCATCATATGTTCACTTAGCTTGCACCGGATCAACTGCAGCTATTTGTAGTTTGAAGATGGCTGTAGCCACATCCACATGGCCGTACTAGGGAGACCAGTTGGCTATCGCTAACCATTTCTTCCCGGTCAGATCCTCACACCCCGTCTCGTGGGTGGGGGTGGGGGGTCATTAAAACCCCTATCTAATCTCCAAACTAAACGTTGCACGAAAACTAGTGGTGTCATTGGAAAGCGCTCGACGAGTACAGCCAGAAACCACACCCAAATTTACCCCCTCAAAAAGTGATGTCACTAGGGGTCCATGAAATCACGACTGACGTCATTTTTTAGCTTCTGGGGAGTTCACTTTGGGGTGGATTTGAAAAACACCCTGAACCCAAAAGTCGACATTTTAATATTTTGAGTTTATTACAATGTTGAGTTTTTAATTGTCTTCATTTTTCCGTTTTCTAATGGGTAGAGCGCATCGGAAAACGTTGCTTTAAGTCAACCCTCCCTCATAAAAGTGCTTACTTTAGACAGAATCTTCGATCTTAGTCCCAATGGGCAAATATGAAAAACAAATGTCATCAAAAACCGAAAAAATCTAAAATTTCCCTTGTGCGTTTTGTTGCATCCCTGATGATAAGCAAACACTGAAAGTTTCCCTCAAATATCTTTAGTTGTTAAAGCGTGACGACTGGGTGAACATTTTTCGAGGTGGCCTCACTTGACCTTGAATCACTCGGTGACCGTAGATGACCTGACCTCAACATTTTCGCGCAACATGTCAAATGCATATGGGAAAAGGTATGCCGACTTTTGGCACGCGTCGCGCGTCGTTTCTTCGCTATCCGCGGAAAAGCTTAGTGTGTGTGTGTGGGGGGGGAGTAAAATGACCCCACCGGAGACGGGGGGATAATATTCCCATGTACTCGATGAGGATGCACCTACACTGCTCCTGGTTTGTTACGATTGCATCACTAGTTCACGTTCATTATGATAGTAACTATACCTAAAAATAACCGTGCAATTTGTTGCGAAGTCCAAGCGCTGAAGTACGTTGCATGTAATGTTGAGTTGTTCCAGTAAGGCCCTATCAGTCATCAGCATGCGAGGTTGTGGGGTCAGACAGGGTATGCCATTCGACTGTACCATGCTTAAAACAGGTCAGCGTGACCCTAATACTTCGGACCGTGGGAGCCATAGAACACTTTCTCTGAAGAGCCAGCAACGTAGTAGATTATGAAATAGCTTTTTAATCCCCTGTATCCTTCATGACAACACGCAACGTCAGGGGGCCCTACAAGTTTTGCAAGATGGTGAGTCCTTTGGAATTGCAAGCACCTTTACTGCTGTGCTCGGGTGAAACATAATGTTCATCAACAAGTGTAATTGTTCTCCTCATAATATGTGGATCGTATCCTGAATAACTGGTCCAGTTATGCAAGATGCTGCTGCACTGCGTGTGTTTCGCTGCTACCCGGAATGCAGTAGATGGGGTAAATACTTGCTTTTTTCTTTTTCGTAGATACATCTAATTAAGCGCATAATGCGTGTCAACTGAAGCAACCAATACGATAAAGTGGATAGCGCTTGTCGATAGCGCAGTCTGTCGTGGCAAACAAGAACGCTGACAACTGACATGTATTGGATTGTGAGCCTCCACATTTGCTCATATCCAGCCAAAATGTGTTGCAGGTGCCATACAAGCAACCATAAGAGCAGCTGAGTGAGATCATTTCATGCCCAGCCAGGTCAAGTGAGATGAAAACTGTGAATAATTGTGTGGTGTGCGTAGTAAAGTGGTGAACTGATTTGACGCGCTCTCGAACGGGGGCCATGCCGGAGACGCGGCTTGCGATCCTCGCGCCTTGCAGACTCGGGAGACGCCCTTCGTCTGGGAAACTCCGACAAGCGTTGCTTTGTTGGTGATATGCCTAATAAGAAATCCTCGTGAACTTACGGTCGGATGAGGTGCTTGTTTTTAGTGGGTGATTCTGTACTTTCTCTCGATTGGCCTCGCCTGGATTAACAGCTACTTTCTGCATGCGTAACGAGACCAGAGCATTTCGTACTGTTAGTTGCAATGAAGTGTAAACTTCAAGGACCAGCAGCTGTGATTAACTTTCTCTTCTCCATTAGCAATGGTGTGTAAGTATCAAAGCCCCGATAGTGCATGCGGGAATTCCAAATGAACCGAGACATTTCACCACATTTTTGTCGACGACTACAATATCATTTCCGTTTGCATGCTTCATAAATTCGTCATGAAGGAAATGCCTTCTGGCAACCACCGTTCGGCTTCACAGAAGGCGATATTTTTGTCCGTCCGCTGTTTTTCTGCGATTGTACCTGAATCACTGCTGATGGTAAAAACCCAAGGACTCAAGAGCGACAGCTGCCTGCGTTTGGTCACATGCATGTGATACAGACATCCGATGTATCAGACGCTCGCACATTTATCACATCACGGCTGTTGGAACAGTACTTTCCATCCCACACCCTGTAGAACACTTCGTGGGCTACCCGACACACGGCCGTCCGCTCGATACTGTCGACCCGGCCGTCCGCCCATTACTGACGACCCGGCCGTCCTCCCACTACTGACGACCTGGCCGTGTCCCGCACTGACGACCCGACCTTCCACCCACTACTGACGACCCGGCCGTCCTCCCACTACTGACGACCCGGCCGTCCTCCCACTACTGACGACCCGGCCGTCCTCCCACTACTGACGACCCGGCCGTCCGCCCGTCACTGACGACCCGGCCGTCCCGCCGGATGCTCAGTCAACCTACCGACGTTGATGGGCTGTCAGTCAAAGTTGGCAGCAAATTCCCAATGGATAGTGCTGATGTGCCGATGTGATACATGTAAGGGACAATTGTTTATTGGTTTGCATGTATCACATGACACTTGTTTATTTATCTACTTAACGATACGTTAATCGGTTTTTCACGTGTCATTTCATTTATTTATTTCCATGCACACACACACGCATAGCGTGTGTGTGTGCATATATATATATTGATATAATGTTGATAGTCCTTTACGGACTTACTAAACACATTATTTGGCCGCATGGCGAGTCCGCGATAAAGACATCCGATTTGCTAGTCAAACGCAAGGGTGTCCTGTGATATATGCAAAAGACAAACATAGATCACCTCAGCTGACTAACTTGGGCTACTTGAACGCTTGATACGCTTGAGAAAGATTGCCACCTATTTAAGTACACTTGTACTTAAATAGTGGTGCTATGAGTGACAATGCAAAGTAGTCGCCACATTTTCGGTTGGCACAACCTGTCATTTTTGGTAGTCGCGTAGGCACAGAATTTGGCACTTAGGATTGCCAACCGGTCTACCAACTACAATTTGAGTTCTTACGATTGGAGCGTTGGCCCGAGTGATATTTACGATAAGATAAATACTTCTGCGCCGACACGACCAGCGTGTTGTGGGAGGATTTCTGCTCGCTGCCGGAACCCGTGCACCGTTCAGCGGGCAACACATCTATGCGATATCGAGAATTCGATTGAGCCTCTTTCAGAGAAAATCAATCACTCAACCCTTTGTCGCGCCGACAATGCAGCGCAATCTTGCACCGCATCTGAGGTGAATGAAGCTCGCCTGACTGTCTCGCTCCCAGTTTTGCTAGTGTCGAGAAGCAACAAAAGGAAGACAATCTCCTGCTTGCTACAAGATCCATGTAACAGTGCACACTTTCCGTGGTTAATGATTGTCTCTGCACTCTGAACCATGCTTTTCATTTATTGCATCTTACTGATTTTGCAATCGGGAATATGAACACGGCTGGTGTCAGCATTCGGCTTTCGGCAGTCCCCTCTCCTCCATTTTGGTCAATGCAGATGTAATCAACAGCATTATAACCAACAATGACGGACCATCATGCAAAAAATGGTGCACACCGGTGACCCAGATTTGATGATGTGCGGATGTTCTAAATACGTCCTTCTCCACCAGGTTGGTGTGGAGACCGCCGCATCCTCCCACAACATTCACCACCCATACTTTTCCACCGACGCATTCTCCACACATGGGAAGCGTTTTGCCATCTCTGGATGAAAATCGTGCCACTTCAAAGTTATTTTGCTAATTGGCCGGTAACTTTGACAACAACTCGTCATAGAGAGAGAGAGAGAGAGAGAGAGAGAGAGAGAGAGAGAGAGAGAGAGAGAGAGAGAGAGAGAGAGAGAGAGAGAGAGAGAGAGAGAGAGAGAGAGAGAGAGAGAGAGAGAGAGAGAGAGAGAGAGAGAGATATATATATATATATATATATATATATATATATATATATATATATATATATATATATATATATATATATATATATATATATATATATATATATATATATATATATATATATATATATATATATATATATATATATATATATATATATATATATATATATATATATATATATATATATATATATATATATATATATATATATATATATATATATATATATATATATATATATATATATATATATATATATATATATATATATATATATATATATATATATATATATATATATATATATATATATATATATATATATATATATATATATATATATATATATATATATATATATATATATATATATATATATATATATATATATATATATATATATATATATATATATATATATATATATATATATATATATATATATATATATATATATATATATATATATATATATATATATATATATATATATATATATATATATATATATATATATATATATATATATATATATATATATATATATATATATATATATATATATATATATATATATATATATATATATATATATATATATATATATATATATATATATATATATATATATATATATATATATATATATATATATATATATATATATATATATATATATATATATATATATATATATAGAGAGAGAGAGAGAGAGAGAGAGAGAGAGAGAGAGAGAGAGAGAGAGAGAGAGAGAGAGAGAGAGAGAGAGAGAGAGAGAGAGAGAGAGAGAGAGAGAGAGAGAGAGAGAGAGAGAGAGAGAGAGAGAGAGAGAGAGAGAGAGAGAGAGAGAGAGAGAGAGAGAGAGAGAGAGAGAGAGATAGAGAGAGAGAGAACTGAATGGAGTGGAAGGTCTATAGCAGCCACGGATGAACAGCAAAGCTCAGAGGTGGAGGAACTCATCTGCTCACAAGAGCTTTGGTCAAGCTCAATTTGGGACAAGCACAACTTGGGACTCACCCATGTCGAAGGCAGATAAACGAAGAAAGTAGTTGTGAACCGTTCCAGCTTCCAGAGACACTTGAGCAGTTAGAACATCAGGACCTTCAAACATAATGATTACACAACATATGTCCGATGGCACCAGAGCCAAACATAAAAGTTGAATCAGACACGTGTATCGTTCAATTGCCATAGAAAACATGAAGTTGGTGTTTACGGGGACGAGTGGTCTAAGGATAAGATGCTCGTCTCACAATCGAAAGGTTGTGGGTTCGAGTCTCACCTGTCGCTACTCTTCGCCCGCGACCAATCGGCGTGAGAGATTGGCGACGCTACATGACTCAACGGTCGACGTGTCGTAAAACCAATAACCAACCAAGTTGGTGTTTACAGATGAAAAGTATCTTACCGTCGATAAACCGGTTAATCCCAGGATAACCGGATGTACTACTTTGACGGAAGCAAGGTGTCGAGTAGTTATATCACGAGAAATCCAGATTCTCAAGAAAAGTAATGGTTAGTGCTGGTGTTCATAGAATGGAAAAACAGACGTATTATTCTTGGATACTGATAACGTCAAAGTGAATTCCGAAGCTTGCATACGCTTTTTGGACGATACTTGCATACGTTTGCCGAAGCTTGCATCTCTTGCCAGCCTGTCAGCCTATCAGATGATGTACTATGACGAATGCACGTTCCCGCAAGACGGTGCTCCTTCTCACAGAGGCTGGGAAGCTCAGGCATACAAAGCACTGACAACAGCACACGGTTAATTTCCCAAGAAGAATAACGTCCCATCTCTCCAAATTTGAACCCATCGGATTATTTTTGTTTAAGATGCGCTGTCTGGGATAGTGTATTAGAACCACCGCGAAACAATATTGACGCCTGCTAAAGAACTGAGCACGGCAAAAATAGGCGGTCGGGAGCAAGCATCTCCGTGCGAGGACTTGGGTGAAGCATCCAGCAGTGGAAGCGGAAGTTAGACGCTGTCGTTACAACTGTTGGTGTTCCGATGGTCTACGAGTTCCAATGAAAATGGGCTAGAAAAGCTGAATGTGCAATCCGTTTCTCCGCAAATAAATGCAAAGCAATATTACATTGATCGATGGAAGCATGCTCACGAACCATACATTTATTAATACACCAACACACTTGCAAACTCTTACTACAGCTAGTTTTGAAAATACCCCATCCAAAAGTTGGGAAGTTTGTTTGTGGGCGACCCGGTATGCACTTCGTAAGACCCAGGAAATAGATAATTAAACAATATGCCCACTATCACCAAAGATAACTGCTTGTCAAGTGCCACAAAACTCACGACAAAAGTAGCCGCATTACGGTAAAGGATGGCTGACGATATAAAATATGTTTTAGAACACATTCCGTTAGTAGAGTACTTTGGTGGGTTCAACGCCTCACTCGCCACCGATCTCTGTGACAGCTCTTGCGCTAGTCATGCCATGGTAACGAAGCCTGTACTTCGTCTATGTTTCTTACGGATGCTCATTTAGGCATACATCCCCATGCATTGATTGAAATAAACACTTCACCCAACTATTAACCAAGGTATGGGAAATATGTCTTGATTTATATATCTTCTATACTCGCCTGTCACAGAGTACGTATTGCAAGTTATGACCCTTGCTACCAACCCTTGTGGATGTAATCCGACACTTATCCGGTGGATAAATCAACATTCATGCGTTTTTCTTACCTCGTTAGGCTGTAGTAACGTGGACAAGATCCATGCAAGCATAGCTTGTGCTATCAATTGGAACTTGATATACCGACATCCACATACATGGTGTGATGCACATGTAATACAAGTAGTTTTCAGCCCTACCATTTCATTAGTTTCCAACAAGTCTGAGTGCTGTGAAGCATTGCTTGTCTCGGCTCTCTTTCCATCATGCGACACTGTGGCTGCGTTCTGACGTGGCTGCTGACACCAAGAGCAGTCGTTCATCCGACATCACCAGCGTCGCTCCTCAACAGCTCCCACTCAGGAGCTCCCACTCAGCACCGAGCTCCGCAGCAGCCCCTGCGCTTTTCCTGGTTCAGCATCTGGACTCGCCTGGCAGCCTCTTCGGGATTCTCCTCAATAGCCAGAGACAGACGCTGCTGCTGCATGGTCATCATCGGGTCAAACTGGACCGAGCTGCCGTTCTGGTACTGCAGCAACACCGGGCCAGCGTCGACCTCCTTCTTGCCGAACATCCGCTGGTATACGCTCTTCCGGCGGGCGTTGGGCTGCGAGCCCATCTGGCCGTACTGGCCGGGCATTTGCTGGCCGTACTGGCCAGGCACCTGCTGGCCGTACTGGCCAGGCACCTGCTGGCCGCGCTGGTAGGCCATCGGGTCCACGCCCATCATGCCCGGGTAGCCGCCCATCATCTGTGCCGGCGGCACCTGCACGGTCGCCTGGAACGCACTCATGTTGGCGCGGAACGCCACCTCTCGCAGACGCTGGTTCTCGCTGCGCAGAAACTGCACCTCCTGCTGGTCCATGGAGCGCGCGCCGCGCTCGTTGGCACATCGCTTCTCCACGTCGATGATCTGAAACAATTCGATTCAGCAAATCTGGCCATTTGCTCAAAACCTAGGATGGCATAATGTAACGAGAACTGGCGGTTTTGCGGTGTAACCTAGTTGAAAAAGGACGGGTCTTCCTGAGCTCACTGGGTCAACAAATAACATGAAAAAATCATTGCGAGAAGAAAGTGTTATATTTCAAGTGTATGGTATACTGGATTTGAATGGCGTGTTCTTATGTCCACCACTGCGTTCCCTATTTGCACATTCACTGCGTAGTTGCTGCATACCTTTTAACCATAAATGGCAACTCCGTGTGAGGATATCGTATCTTGCTACACCCTACGAATGCTCCCTGGTATTTCCAACTGACGCATGGATGTTACTGCGGTATGGAACGGTAAAGAACCACCATATTGTTAGCAAGGGCGGGGGGCAGTCGCCCACCCCTACCGTGAGACTGGGGGGCGCCGCCCCCTGAAATTTGAGGAGGCCCCTATCCGGAAATGCACAGAAAAAAGTGAGCAAGGAGGCCGACGAAACATGAGAGGAGGGCCCTAATTTGAAGAAAGATTTCACCTAGGAGAGGATAGGAGGCCCCAGAAATCAAGAGAGAGCCAACAATTGGCACGGAGGCCCCCAGGAATGCAAAGGAGGCCCCCAGGTTGCAAAGGAGTCCCCCAGGATTGCAAAGGAGGCCTCCAGGATTACAAGGGAGGCCCCCAGGATTGCAAAGGAGGCCCCCGGGATTGCAAAGGAGGCCCCCAGGATTGCAAAGGAGGCCCCCAGATTTGCAAAGGAGGACTCCAGGATTATAAAGGAGGCCCCCAGGATTGCAAAGGAGGCCCCAGGATTGCAAAGGAGGCCCCCAGGATTGCAAAGGTGGCCTCCAGGATTACAAAGGAGGCCCCCAGGATTGCAAAGGAGGACTCCAGGATTATAAAGGAGGCCCCTAGGATTGCAAAGGACGCCCCATGATTGCAAAGGAGGAAACCCGAGGACTGCAAAGCAGGCCCCCATGATTGCAAAGGAGGCCCCCAGGATTACAAAGGAGGCCCCAGGATTGAAAAGGAGGCCCCCAGGATTGCGAAGGAGGCCCCAGGATTGCAAAGGAGGACCCCAGGATTGCAAAGCAGGACTCCAGGATTGCAAAGGAGGCCCCCAGGAATGCAAAGGAGGCCCCCAGGATTGCAAAGGAGGCCTCCAGGATTACAAAGGAGGCCCCAGGATTGCAAAGGAGGCCCCCAGGAATGCAAAGGAGGCCCCCAGGATTGCAAAGGATGCCCCCAGGATTGCAAAGGAGGCCCACAGGATTGCAAAGGAGGCACCCAGGATTACAAAGGAGGACTCCAGGATTGCAAAGGAGGTCCTCAGGATTGCAAAGGAGGCCACCAGGATTGCAAAGGAGGCCACCAGGATTGCAAAGGAGGTCCCCAGGATTGCAAAGGAGGCCCCCGGGAATGCAAAGGTGGCCCCAGGATTGCAAAGGAGGCCCCAGGATTGCAAAGGAGGCCCCCATGATTGCAAAGGAGACGTAATACGGGAAGGGAGACCTCAGAAAATGAGAGGAGGCCCAAAGACGGAAGAGAAAGCCAGTGGATATGAGATGAGGTTTCGGGGACGCAAAAGCAGTCCCCAAACAGGTAAGGTTCCACCAAGATAGAAAAGGATAATCCAGAAAAGTGGCAGGAAGCACCTAATTCGGAAGAGGACGATATAAGATTGAAAATGAGAGCCTATGATGAACGAGGAAGCCCGTAAAATAGGAGAGAAGGGCAATTAGATAAGAGGGATGGCTCCCAGGCGAGAAAGAAGGCTTCAAGACGGGTAGGAAGGTCCACAGGAAATGACAAGGCAACTGAGATAGGAAAGGTTGCTTGTAATTTGGAAGAGGAGGCACCTAAGAGAGAACAGGAGCCCACCAGGACATAAGAGGCCAGCCATAAAATGGGCACAGATAGAATCAAAACACAGAACAGGAGGCCCCGAAGACGTAAGAGGAGGCCCCTAATTTGAAAAAGAAAGCCTCTAGAAGAGAAAAGGAGGCCCCTGCCGGACTCGAGAGGAGTCCCTCGAGATGAAGTAGAAGGTATCCAGGGCCGAATGAAGCCCCGACGACCGGAAGGAATTCCCAGGAAATGAGAGGAGTGGTAGGTAGCAGGTATGGAAGGAGGCGAGGTTTCCAAAATTGAAGATCCCCTCAAGACGGGTAAGCTTTGCGAGGACAAAGGAGGAGGCCCACGAGGCGTAGCAGGAGACCCCTAATTTGGCAGAGGATGGCCCTGAAACATGAGAGGAAGCCCCATGCCATGTTAAAGGGGCCCCAGGATGTGGGAGGAGGCCCTCCAAAACGGGAGAGGAGGACCATTGAATATGGAGGAGGGTAGGACGCACGAGAAGACGTCCAAAACCGGTAAAGAGGCTCCAGGAAATTAGACGAAACCCCTAAGACGCGAGACGTCTATAATTTGCAAGAAGCCCCTGAAATGGCAGGAGTCGTGCCGGGGTACTTGAAAATCACGATATGGGCCCAAAAAGATCCGGCCGGGGCCCCTGAAAATCACGCTGAGCCTAGGGGTACCAAA
Organism: Ashinkailepas kermadecensis; assembly: GCA_034440615.1. Lineage (NCBI taxonomy): Eukaryota > Metazoa > Arthropoda > Thecostraca > Neolepadidae > Ashinkailepas > Ashinkailepas kermadecensis. Next base: position 48,909 of record JAOTOM010003595.1, read on the forward strand.
AATTCACGCCCGCACCATGAAAATCACGCTAGGGGCACGATAGGTCGTACCGTTCCCCAACAGTATCATTGGAACACAAATGAAGCCGGGGCAACGAAAAACAATCCGGACATGGATAATCACTCTGGGGTCCCAACAATGACACCAAAAGCATCTAAAACGTATTGGAAACCCAAAAAGTGTCGAGGTCGCTAAAACTCGCTCTATGGATCCAAGCAAATGACGTCGGGACACAAAAGATTACATTGGACTAAAAAAGTCGCGTCGCAGCCCTTGAAAATCTCACTGGGGACCAAAAAGGTCGCGCCTGGACCCCAAAGGTTGCAGCTGCCCCAAAAATCAATTATCAACCGGAATGTCACTCTGCGCCCCAAAAAATCGGGTCAAAATCCCCCCTAAAACCCGTTGGGCACTGCAAAAAAACGTGTCAGGGCACCGACAAAAATCGCACCTCGAGACCGAAGAATCGTACCAGGACCCAAAAATATCACATAAGGACCTTTAATAAAATAGAACTCGATGTCCAAAAGTTCACACCGGGACTCGATCGAATCGACCCCAGCACCGGAAAATTAAGAACAGGTCCGGAAACAAATTACCCGGAGGGCATTTATACTCCGAAAGGTGCCATCGGCTGAAAAAAAGTCCTTCGGTGGCCGCAGTGACATATCAAAGGGGCAAATTCCCCCTCCCTCCTAAGAGGGATATACTCCCAAGAATCGAGCCGAGGCCCCCAAAAGTCGCGCTGGGGCCACAAAAATTCGCGTCGGTCCACCAGAATTCGCGTAGGGGCTCCAAATAAATACGGCGGGCCCCAGAAAACTCGCTCCGAGGCACGAAAATCTGCAACAGGAACCGCCAAGATCGCGTTGGGGTCACAGCTAAGTACAACGCGCCCCGCAAACTCGAACCGGTCCCACCAAACTTCGCGCTCGGACCCACAATTCCCATCGGTAGTACCCAAAATTTGGTCTGGGCATCAAAAATTACCGTCGGGGCTGCCAACAATTGGCGTCTAGGGCCCCACATAGGCACCGTGTGACCCCCAAAGTCGCATCGGTATCCGAAAAATAAAGCCGGAGCCCTCCAAAATAAGGAGGGATTCAAAAAAAAGTCCGTGTCAGGACAATGGTTCTGGAGTATCGAACATGTTATCAGATACCTTGACAAATCGCGTACGGCATCGAAAAACATACCGGAGCTGGAAGAAAATCGAGGTGAGATACAAAAACATGCCGCCAGGGACTCGAAAAATCAGGCCGGGATTCGGAATTTAAAGAAAATTCAGAAGAGATCCACAAAATCGCGTTGAGCCCAGATAACTGGCGTTGGGTCCCGGAACCACGCGCCTGGGCTCGATAAGTCGCGCTAGGACCCAGAAAAATCGCACCGAAGCCCCAAAATCGTACTGGGGCCCCACAAATGTGCGTCAGAAGCCCCAAATAAACACAGCGGGACCCTAAGAGCACAACGGGGACCGAAAATGCGACTGGCCCTCCAAAGCGCAGTCTCGCAAAAAGCGACCGGGCCCGAAAACATGCGTTGTAGCCATAACTATATATACCGGGAACTCAAAAAAGCAAAAAAAAACACCGGAAGCTCTCAATGCACACAGGGGCCATACGACCACACAAGGGCCTGAAAAGAGGCTGGGGCCGCAAAAAGCAACATGGTCCCAAAACGAACGAAAATACCGGGCACTAAGTAAACACATCGAGATCTTTGAAAGCGCCCCGACAACTAAAAAAAATATTCGGTGCGTAAAAAAAGCAACAAACCCTAAAACGAGCAGGGGTTTCGAAAATGCGTTGGGACTCTAACAAAAATGGATTTGGAGCCCTAAGACACATCCGTAGACGAAGAAATACGAAACGGGTCCAAAGAAGTACACTCAGGCAGGGCCTCGGTTCGGTAGCCAACCTGGAAGCATGTTTAATCAAAGATATGAGGTGCATCAAAGCTCAGCGGGTATCCGCATTTCTTCACCATGAAATATGGGAAGTAGGGAACTAATGATCGAATTTAATTAATCGAATTTTCGCAGCGAACGCCCATACGAAGCATTTTATCACGTCAGATATGGCGCAAGTCTATCATGTGGCAGCAATTAGCAAAGCGTAGGACGCCCAGCAGAATCCGTAGCATCGCACGAAGTGTGGCGAATGCGCCGAATGCGCAAGATGGGTGTGCACGTGCACTAACGTTGGCGTCGTGGCGACCGGGCACTATGAACTGGAATGTCTGAAATTGGGAAATTTTACATTTTAAAGTGATTTGTGTAGGTGTAATTTCAGCAGTGCGAGGTGACTTATCAAGGGATACCAAAATAATACATTCGAACAGGGTGGGGGAGCTAGGGTTGAAATCCGACGAATCAGAAACGATAGTGGTAGATTAGGCCCCTCCACAGGATAATTCAGTTGATCACTAATTATTTTATATAATAAGGTCCCCTTTGGCAAAATAGTGGTCGAAATCGGAAGACTTTATTGAGTAGTTGGACCCCCTCCAAATACGTTTGCCCCCTCCCCTTGACGCAAATATAGGTGCGTCACTGGTCCCCCAATAATTTTCAGAAACTTACGCCCATGGAGCAAAGCCAACATTGCGGTGGAAAATTCGCCCTCACAAGCATACAAAACAACACCGATGACCCATATTAAATGGGAGGAATGATGTTTTAAAATGTATTTTCTTCCTACAAAGTTGTCTTCTGTGATTACAGCCTGCATGATTAGAGCTTCCCAGCTTCAATACCTTCTCAACGACATAATTTACAAAACGGTACAGAACAGCGATAACCATGGGCGTGATGGCGTGGAATTCGAAGGTTTTGCATTATTTATGCATTGTCATTGTTACATTGTTGCATTGCCATTGATGCATTGTTGTTCAATGCTTGTTCTTGCCGTTAATTTTTTCGCGGAGGATTTATTATTTTAGCTTCTGTGCCAAGTGCCTTGCGGCCAGCACCAAATGTTATTCAAAAAATTAATAAATCCCTAAGATGACGATCAGAAAACCAATTCAATCCACTTCTCGTTGTCACCTTCGCGAAATTGTCGTCCTAGGACTGAGAAATGATCGCTTAAGCTTGTTTATGAGATCAAGCTGGTGGGAATGACTAATAGTAGTGATGAACCTAGCTATATTCAGTTAAACTTGGTGGACATAGAAGTGGGTTGATCAATGGGAGATTTCTTTAAGATATGCTCAGCACGAGCCCCACCAGCTCGCTGCAATCTAGAGGCCAACGGGAAGATTCTTCTCGTCGATAAAGCATAAAGATGTTGGGTTGTTTTGGCACTGACGTATTTATCCACATTTGCTTATTTATACCCTGGTATGGCTCAGTTATCAGCGAAAAAAAAAGATTCTTGCTATTGCGTTTTGCGTAAATGATGCACCATGCCAAGAACAAACAAGACATCAATATGAAATTATGTTCCCATTCGGGAACCATACTAAGAGCCTAAAAAGCAATAGGAGGCCCTAACACAGTGGAAGCCCCCTTTCGGGGAGCAGGAGGCCCCCTATCAACATTGCCCCCCCCCCCCCCTGGAAGAATTTCGTGGCGACGCCACTGATTGTTAGGGGTTCCACCTTAATACAAACTAACATCAAACCTAGGAATAGGGTCTTCATTGTCCCTTTCCTTCATTTTCCGAAGTGAAAGGACCCTGACACTAACCACATTATGTAACGTATAGCACATGCATTTATCCCTATGAAAGGACGATTTGTTTTCTCTCTTCTTCCTCCTTCAACTAGCGAATGCCATGGTTTCTCTACTTCAATACCCCTCTTATTGGTGTTTGAGTAAAGCAGGAATATTTGAAGTAGCAATTAAACGGTGCGATCTTAGTTTTTCAGCAACAACAGCAACAGAACACATGCATTTCAGCAACGGCTTGAAATACATATGCCACTGCAAACCACACTCAAGGCAAGTCAGATTGTATCCACCCGACTATCACTTGGCTGCACCATTTGGTGCTGGGGTAGACTCGGTTACTTCTTGTGACATGCTCTGCAACAAAACAGTCGTTGCGACTCAACAATTACTGCGTTACTTCATGTCCAATATAGTCACTGTTTGAACAATAGGTCATCAGCCGCATGTGTTAAACCTCATAAACAGGCAGCTTTATCGGCAGCCACGAGTAATCGGGAACACCGAGACCAGTCCGCGCTTCAATGTGGCGGCGAGAGCACAGCTCACCTGCTGGGCGGCCATGCGAAGTCGCGAACACAGCTCAGGCGCCTTAGCCATGTCTTCGTTGAGAACCTGCAGCAGCTGCGTGATTTGCACGGAGGCCTCGCGCATGCTGCCGCAGTCTCCCACTGGCAGGTTGGAGAGGTCCAGCTCCAGCCGCTGGATCTGCTCTTTCAGCGACATGTTCTCCTCCTCCATTTGCTGCGTCCGCTCGCGCACCTGCTCCAGCTGGCTTTTGATCTCCTGGGGATGACGACGATCAAGAGGGATGGGAGTTTTGAGCGCAGCCGAAATGTTGAGGAAGGGCGAAGTACATCTTGAGATCAATTATAATCTTGCATTAGCACAAGGTTAATATGCAAACCGACTCCAAGAAAAAAAACTATGGAGGTTGTCCCTGAACTCCTTTCCGAAATATATGCAGACGGATACGTACGGGAGATGGTGGCAGACCACACAAAGCAGCTCCGGTCACATTACAAGCAACAGCTTATGGTGTTCCTGTTGTCGGATATGAACGTGCCTCGGCTACAGTATGTTCACCGAGGTGCTTTAATATTTAGCGTTATAGCCTCAGCAATGCTGCACTTTATCGGTCAGTTTTTTCAGGCTAACAGGTGCTCGGCATTATTTCTATCGAGACAATTTGTGGAGTTTGCCCCGCGACACTTTCGCATGCTGTGGTGCGGCTCCGGAACAGCCCGTTTCAAGGTTGTTTGCATCGCAATTACGTAATCCTAACCATGAAATGTCTTATTCATATGACATGCTCTAACTTCCTACTAATATCCTACCTCTTGGTCGTTTCCGTTCTGATTTTGCGATTCTTCAAGCTCGTATATTCTTTCTTGCATTGTATACTTTTGACCGGTCGCTTCGGCCAAGTCTTGCTGGACTTGTTGAAGGACGCGATCAGACCCATCAGGGGCCTGGAAAACAGCCATTGCGCAAAAAGATGAGCTGCGAATGTACAAAGCTGTCTCATCAAGCTCGTGCATAACATGAAGTACACATTGCTACTTCACTTGAGTGTTGTCAGCATTCACTACAGAACAGCTTGCGTGCATAAAGAACAATGCCCACTTACCAAAGAACGCAACAAAGCATGCCAAGCGAAAATGCTTGGGCTGCTTGTCCAATCTTCATTATTTAACTTAGCAGAGCTTAGTAATTGTCATCTCAACTATGTGTTTCCATTCTGATCCAAGACACTTTTTTTTACTCCAGCCATGAATGTATTTCCATCGCTGAATAATTCGACCTAGTTGGTGGGGAAGCAAACAGTTTCCTTTGCTGTGCATTCAATTGCTTACGGTGTTCCTGTTTTCGGATAAGAACATGTTGCAGCGGCAGCGGCAGGACATCCTCTCTGAAGACCAGCGTCTGGGTGGCCGCTGCGTCTTCTTCGGCTAGGGCACCAGCAAACACAAGCGAGCACCAGTGAGTGCAAGCCACATCTCTCTATTATGTTGCTGGCAGGTACTAGTAAGCAAGCATCAGGGAGTAGCAAACACAGTCCACCTATCGTGTTACTGGCATATATGCACCAATATACACACACTATGGATGATAAGCACATTCCACCTATTCTGGCACTGAGAGGTATCAATAAAATATATATTCGTCAACGAAAACAAATGTATCACCTACAGCACCACAAATGACACGAGTGCAGTGGAACCAACACCAATTTTAGCTTAGTCCAGTTGCAGCCAAGCGCAACATAGTCTTGATGAATGGAGCGCGAGATGGCAAATCGTGCATTCTTGGCAACATATGGTGCGAAACCTGATGACTGAAGCTTGATTGAGCGGATGGATGCATGGAAAGAGATTGAAGCCCACCGATGAAGGAGGCTCTCAGCAGATGTAGATGTACGTTTGGCTATCTGGCTGCATAGACATCTTGCATTTCATGTGCACGTGTGCATGTTCGTAAGAATAAGTACCAAACACCAACATACATCTGGACTCCACAGGAATGCCGTGGAGTGTTTTCTCGCACTGCGTTCAGACAAGCCACAGCACGGCATGCCAGAAGCATCGAAAGCAACACTCATGGGCGAAATGAAGTGTCCTTCGCCGGATAAATTATCATAGCATCAAGATATAATGCCATTGATTGATCGAACGTTATTTTTGAGAAGGCTAGAAGCAAGTATCAGGTATATGCAGCAAGGTGTTGATGCACACGTGGATCACGAAATTGGTGCGCCAGCAGCGCCGCCGGCCGCCACCGCACGCGTCTGATGTCGGGTTCAATGAACCCCACTTCGACACTAAACTCGAGCTGGATATCGGGGACCGGTTGCGGACGGTCGGCCATGAGATCACAGGGATCGGTGGCACTGACTGGCTTCAGCCGAGTAACAGTGGTATCCAGCGATCTGGCCGATATCGCCTTTACGTCCGGACGCAATTATTACATTAATATTGAAGTGTCATTCTGCGTGATAGAACTATGTATTTAATTTTACAGTACACATATGTGTGTGTGCGCATGGTTATATATATATATATATATATATATATATATATATATATATATATATATATATATATTACGTATATATATATATATATATATATATATATATATATATATATATATATATATATATACGTGGATCAATGTAATTCCTTATTGATATTAGAAGGGTTGTAAACAAAGCGCATACGCATGCATCATCGTGTTGATGTGTTGATTGCAAAACTGTGTCCAGCAGTGGTAGTTGGCAGCAGGTCTGACTGACAACTATAGCTCACAGGCTACCTTGCATGGTCGGGACCGAGGGCTACGGGGCTTGACCAGCTCTCCGGGCGATGATGTGCGGGTGACGTCACGACTTCTGTCCGACCTGCCGTCTGCCGCCGAACACTCGAAGTTTTCCAGCTCTCTCTGCATCACATCCAGTCGGTCCTCCATGCTTCGCTGAAACGTCAGTGGTATCCGATGGAGTCCTGCTGCTGACATCGCTTCTAGCCTGAAGCTGAATATTCTGACAATTACAATCATGCCAATTGTTTTTTTCTCGTTTTTTTATAGGAAGAAACTGGACCATATAGTTATATATCTGGTATGTTAAAGATGACCCATTTTTGGAATCGAGGTGATCTGAGTTCGGAACACACCAAACTTCTGCCGACAATGGGCTAATTTGGCTCGGTACGCTGCTCGACAATCCTTTGGTTAGTGAAATATATCAGGTAATATTCCCGAATTCTTACCACTACTATCATCGCATTGTCTGACATATTCACGGAGCCCTTCAGCCGGAACCACTTTATTTGATTCGGCAATGCATACAATATTTGATCGATAGCACACCAACTAAATTGGGTATTATTCCAGATCTAGGTAAAATGCGATTTCTTGGAATTTGTTTTTTGAATACAGGGTATTTTAATGTAAAAATCATGATGCGACCACTCATTTTCTCCGCAAATAATTATTTTTCAGTTGGCAAACAAATACACGACCATAATCTTCACTCTGCAAACATAGCACATCGCGTATAATTATCCGTACCTGGTGTGTCACAGACGTGATAAAGAAGACATTCAACACTTCATGCACTCGATTTAATACTCTTTGTCATCGAAAACCTTATGTTTTTGCCTTAATTCGACATTATCTCCGAGAATGAATACTCGCAACACGTCGCGCCAGCAACCGTCGACAAGGGCCGGAAATTTCTTGCGATGCTGTATTATTTTATTTTTAATATATTTGATGACGTCATGGCAGAAAAATTTGTTTCGGACTATTCTGGTTTTCCGGTTAGGTTAGGTTAGGTTAGGTTAGGTTAGATTAGATTATATTATGATATAATATATTTTATATATCATGCTACGTTATCTTAGTCTAGGTTAGGTTAGGTTAGGTTTTTTTTTCTTCCCCAGACTTAATGCATATGACGTCATCAAATCATTATGACGTCATCAACCGTCGCTGACTTAAAAGTAATCATTTGCGGAGAAAATGAGTGGTCGCATCATGATTTTTACGTTAAAATACCCTGTATTAAAAAAAAATTCCAAAAAATCGCATTTTACCTGTTTCTGGAAATTTACCCTAAATTGGGTTAAATACGCATATTTTAGGCATTCGATGTCCTTTTCACACGTTAATGAGTTTCAACCTTGTGTTTTGGCTTGTGGCATCAGAGAAGGCGTTCCTTCACCCTTCCAATGAGCTCAAAATGTGGAGCTCAAAATGACAAGGTGCACTACACTTACCTTCTCCCTAAGCATTATGCCAACATCCATGTCACAATCCCTTGGGTCGGATTGTGTTACGTTAATAGCGGCCTCTTGGAGGTCCTTTTCAATTTTTTCTAACTTCTTATGTAGTCTAGCGAAGTCTCCCATGCTTCAGAATTTGGTGGGAAGATCGGGAATAATTTGGGATTTCTTTACAGGGGTAACCAGTCAAGACACAGAGTGCTCAAATGTGAACTACATGACATCTATTGCAAGTAACACAAGAATTTAAAGATCTTACAACCCACGTCAAACCGTGACAAGGAAATGGAAACATATTAAAAATACATCGGTTTATTCTTTCAGCGGTGATGTCTCGTGCAATGTGGAATATTGCACTTTAGTGGATGGAGGGTGGGGCAGAAATCGTTTTTAGCATCACGCAGTGCTTGGCTACAATTTCCGCTTAAATTCCGAAGGCTTAAAAACGAAATGATCAGGACACGTGGGGTCAGAACGCTTTTCTAACTTCTAGTAGATACTGTCGGCGATCAAGGCATGCCCGGCCAATAGAAGATAAATTTCCACGTTTTTGGCGTCCTGATCTGGCTCGGGATTAACCGTCGCATGGACGATAATTGCAAAATAGCAGTCTTCACTTCCAAGGTTTCTCCACATACATATTGCTGCATTTTATTACACCTAAAGCTTGTCTCATTCTATCAATCGACACATTCACAAAATGACTGGTACTATTTATGTGGATGGCAAGTTCAATTCCGCATCAATAGATGAAAACGTGGCACTCCGCAGCAGCGGTGGCGTAGGCAAAATGTTCTTACAAGTGATCACACTGCATATTCTACCACGTGTTGACCATCTTTCAGTCCAGAAGGAGTAAGTTGGCATGGGAAAGACATAAGTTCGCACTAAAAAATTGAGGTAGCCCCTCTTACAACACCCTGGCTACTCTACTGAATAGGAGGCACATCGAAAGTGTGCTTACGCGATCAGAACTATGTTAGGTTGCTGCTGAGTTGGTTAGGTACACATTGATCCGGTTGTCGGGTCGTGGAATTTCAATTCAGCAACACAAATGTAGACGATAATTTAATGTGCCGTCAATACTCTGGCACTGTCCCCTCACCGCATCTGAAAGCTTTCCCATTTGACATTTGACTCCTACTCGAGGCCTAAATGCGAGCGCCTGCATCGACCTGATCGCGGTCTAGCAGGGCACCAAAGACTGATGCCCTACTATCTGAGCTGCCGGTTCAGCAATTATCACCAAAGCACGTCACTGCCGATGCGAGTAATATCGATCACCCTCAGTTTTAATCACAAGCGTGTGCTTATGTGACAGCACTTTTTTTAATTGTCCTCCGCACATCAGATGCAGCAGCAGCCTATCCTATTTTGGCTGTATGCATCTTCATCGGGTCCTTCAATGTGGGGCTTCCCTTGGTGAGCTGCCCATAGATCAGAACAGCCAACACATGGGTGCCTCGGGACGCAAACAAGAGGTATAAAGGAAAGTGATCGCAGCAATACAATTTCCATCCCTTCTTTTATTTTTTTTTGCGAATAGGCCACCACCAATTAGTAGTAAGGAATACAACCCTGAGAAAACCGTGGACAGGTAGCAAGCTTGTAACGCTCACAGAATTCCCAGGAACACAAGATGAAAGTGTTACGACGAGCATAGAAATTATGAAAACAGATACAAACTCAAGCATCTTGTTGGTATTTTAAGTTACACCATTGGCGCAAAATGCATGCCAGTGTAACGTTCATATATATATAATATGCATGTCTGTATGTGTGTATGCATCTGTGTGTAGTAGTCACATACACACACACACACACATGCACACACCATAAAGCCGAACTGGTTTCGTGCCAGTGTCATGAGTCATGAGTCTGATCCACAATTATCTGATCTAGTCGAGCTGCGCTCTGCCTCCAATCAGACACACGCACTGCTACTCTGGCCCGTGCCTGCTCACGGAGGACCGCCAGTCCCCAGTGACCGTCCCCGCATTGCCGAGCACACGCTGGTCAGCTGCCACCTGGTCGACGATTCAGGTGTCCCCTTGGCGCACGCGTCGGTTAATCGACCGAAGTAGAGGATGCCGAGTAGTGGTGTCACTCTTAGATAATTTGTGAATCGCAAGCCACGACCGAATCGGCAACTGGAAGGGCGCGCAGTCCGGCGTGCAGCCGGGAACCGGAACTGACAGTGGTCGCTGAAGGACTGCCTGGTGACGTCAGGTGCAATATCCGTCATTTATGCTAGCATCTTGGTGCACATAGTTGGCATCTCTAGAATGCATGGTCGCGTTTGTTACGTCATCCCTGGCGACGAACCCGAATCGACGCATCACAGCTGACGCTCGGTTGGGGTCGGTCGGATAGAAGCTGCTTCTGCACAGTTGCTTCTGCGCCCTCCCGTAGGCGCGTCGCATTGATAAGTGTGCTGGGAAGAAGTGGGACATAGAAGGTGAGTGGTGGTGGGAGTTGGCGAGTTGGTATTGGGGTGGAGGAAGCTGAGGGGTGTGCTCACGCACAGCAACCGTAATGCGGCACGAAGTGATTGTGGTTGTCGCCAGGTGTGTGGTAGAGGAAGTAAAAACAGCTTTGGTTGAGTACGTAAGAAACCTGTCGTTGACTTGGCAAGTAGAGGGCAAGTACGGAAGCTTGGGCTTTTGTGAACAGATGTGAGTTTTACAGTTGTGAGTGCTCGGCGTGCAGGCCCAAATATCGACCTAAATACTGTATAAATATAACACAGGCGCCAAATCCGACGACCTATCCCACGTCGATTATTTATGGCCGTCGATCACGGGCGTCACAGCCTCTCAGGTCTTTGTGGTTCAGATGCCACCGGATGTGTTTTGATGGGGTCCCACCAGGTCCCACCCCACCTGGAAATCTGGTAACTTCGAGAAAATATGGCATCTTCCTGAAGTTTCCCAGTTTCTATATCTGGCGACATCCGAATCGGGTGGATGAACTCGCCCGACGGCCCCACCACGAATCTGCTGGACGGTTGGGTCTCTGTCGCGGTCAATGGCACCATGGCAGCGTGCCAGACGAGTGTCTGTGTGTCGCCGGTCTGTCTGACCTGCCGTTGTGGACATCCTACGACTGACAGGGTTGTCCAGCCATTGCATACATAACGAAATGTGCTACAAACAAAGGAACAATATTTCCACTTCCCCATGTTAATGCTTGAATGATCATTTTCATTGTGGCCTTGGTTGCTAGCTGGTGAATAAAATGCGTTCTCTGGATAGCTTCCGTAATGACTAGTAAGAGCAATAGCTATTGGTACAACAGGAACGCCGATACCCAAATCTCCAAATTTATGGCATCCGCGCAATGACGTATAATTTTATGACCGCGAGAAACGCTGTTTCTTTTTCGCTACGATGAGGTTGGCTGCTTCTGTCTAGATTAGACAAGAACATAGGAGCACGGAAAGAACTAGTCTTTTGTGGTTCAGTCCTTTGGTGACAAAGGGAGTGAATAGTTATCCAGAACATTATGCCCTGGATAATGTTCTGGATCCCTGGATAGTGTCCTGCATGGCAACAATCCACGATAAGACCGTGTTTTCAACCTTATTATGCTGTCATCCGCTTTGCATCGAAGGTCAGTTTTTGCTCCTAAAAACAACAAAAACAAAAATATCGGAAATGGAAAACGTACCGACATTCCCCTTTCATCTGGATATCAATACATGTCTAAGCTATTGATATCCATCGACTCAAGTAAAAAACGACTACTGCGCCTTTGTAGCGTATTGGACACGTCTCTGGATTGTGGTGGATACGATGGTGGCCACAAGTTTGAGTCGTGGAGGTTTGTATACGATGTTGAACTACAACAGCAATGCTGTTTTGCATGGATATATGAATTGTCAGGAACAACAGAGCGACCATGCCGCCACGATCCAGCATGTCCTCCAGAAGTGCCGTGCCACCCCGGTTCGCTGCAGGGAATCACTCTGATCCATGATCCCGAGTCGCCACCGTGGCCGTCAACCTTTCTAATCGCCGAGTCCGAACAGGACCTGTAGACGCAGCCCTGAGCTGCCAAATCAGGCCAGGATCGGCAAAAATCATCCCGTCGCTGCATGGCTGGTCCTCAAGTCCGCACAGACTCTTGTCTGAACCGCCCAAGTGAGGCAGGTTTCTTGTCTGAACCGCCCAAGTGAGGCAGGTTTCGACCGCCAGCCTGGTGCCGAACAGCTCAGCCGGCAGTTCTCACTATCTGCCGGGTCAGCCCACCCAGACCTGTTGTCCATCAGTTTGTGATCCAGTTCTGGAGTTGAAAACGTCCCGACTACACAGGAAGTTATTTACGTGCTCTTGGGTTAACTTTCCGACACCAGACTGGTGCCATCCGTCTCGTACATACACTCGCCATATTGAGGGAAAAGTTGAGGTACGGCATGCACATTGGGAATCAGTACCACCCTCCGAGATTCCCGCGATATAGAGTGTATTAAACGCTAACGAACTCCATGCTACTCAGGACAGGCTTCTTAAGCAAAAAAGGTGACTTCTCATTTCGTTATTACGTCATTCGCTCTAGATGATCACAAAATGTGTCATGCAATGCCTCAAGATCATTAGCAGCATTCTTAATGCACACTAGTTACAAGCAAACTTCAATTCAAAATCAGAACTAGATCGTAAGCATGTCGGGAATCAACTGTTAGACTGATTAGTCCAAACCAAGATGGCATGTCCCGTTAGATGCTAGAAGCGTCTGCTATGAGCATATAACCATGGAAATAACATATGGACCGTGGCGACCAATAATTGATCGATTCAGAAATAGTATCGCCTGCATGGCCACTAATAATGTTATGTCCCATGACTGTAGGGACTGTTGAGAGAGAACAAACACGAGATGAAACTTCCCATATATTTGGCGGCCTCGAGGCTCCTCCCATTCCACCTTATATCTTTTGTTTTATAGGGGCACGCTCGATTAAGTTTTGAATCCTTTTGAGCTCTCAAATATGTTGAAAAAAAGTTATATCACTGTCGTATTCTGAATAATTCGCTGCTTTTCGGAGCTCCGGCTAGATTAAAAGCAAGCGGGGATTTTTCATCATCGACTTGATTTTGCCATGCTATTTCAATGTTTACATGGGAATAAATAATTGAATACATTTAAATACATGTACATATATGTATATTAGCTAATAATACTGAGTGACTTCCGGATTGCGTTGCGTAATACATTTCGCCACGCGTGTGTACTAGAACCGACAAATGGTTCGATGGGTTTTGCTACAACAAAACGACGAACAAAGCCGTCCCGAAATATACGAGTTGTATAGCTCCCTTGCCTTTACCCACACCAAACCAAACAAGCAGGACGAGCCTGCTTGTGCTTTGTTCAGAATCGGCGCCACGAGGGCGTTTGGCGGGCCGACATGTTGACAGTCAGCTGGGTTCCGTGGTGAGGCGGCTTCGGGTCGATGCCACGGCCGGATCCATCCGGTTCAAGCAGGATTCCAGCTGGCGCAGCGCCAGCGCGCCGTGCGCCGCCGCCGCCGCCGCCGCTGCCGCGCCAGACTGTGCGACGGAAGCGGCTCCGACGCCCGCCGTCTCCTATCGGCTATTCATCACGCGCTACACAGGAGCGGGGTCTGACTGCTGGGCATCCAAGACAATGCAGATGAGGCGTTGTATGTACTGTGTAGGCATTGTGTGCTACAGCATTGTGTTTGTGAAAACTGACTGAATGACCCTGGTGTCTGTCTCCATGTGTACTGCAGCAAATAACGCGTGCTAGGAACATGGCCAGAAGCTGAATTTCCGGTTTCTGCCGAAAGGTATGAATGTGTTTCGCTCCCCACGCAATGCGCAATGCAAACAACCTCGAGTAAACTCATTTTCAGTAACAGTTCTGAATTGAGGGCTCCTTCGAAGGCCGTTGCCTGCTGAGATGAAGCGTCGCATCGACCCTCCTTCCTCTTCCTCCTCCACCACAGACACACACGCACACACACATTACGGTCAGTTATTGCACTGCAACTTAGTATCGCTGATAGGACGTCCTTCGTCCACTTCATGAAATATAAAATGAAGAAGATATATCAGATTATGTTCCAGCAGTGTGATGCAGGAGACTGAGCTATGTATGCTTATGTCAAAATACCACGCTAATGGGCGCTATATAACCATGGCATTTGATGCGCCCTCAAGCCATAATACCTAGGTCATGTCAGATTACTAACCTACGATGTCATGACAAGTCACATTTTGGGCTGTTTTTTTTTTCTCGGTGAAATCGTTAATGATCGGTCCCTATTTTTTCTGAGTTAACTTCCAACGTAATAAAATAACACTGGCGCTCGAAATCGCACCCAATGTAGGTCAACGCCACTTGCCACGTGAACGGCAACATTTTGTATGTACTTACCACAAGACCATGCCAGGAGCAACCTATTTACTTCGTTCACGCTACGGCGGAATGGCGTACCCATCCGTTCACCACGTGCCTTTCAACTGTCCAGAGAACAGGTACTCAGATTTGCTTTGTTTCTAGTGCTTAATGCGCGATTATCCAGCAGAACTGGACAGCGGGGTTTGCAGAAGCGTTGCGCGGCCAATGCCTGGGGTATTGACCTCCCGTGCGTGACGTCATGTGAAGTTTCACCGTCGGCTTCCCCGTCGCCTTTATTTGGAAATTCGATGCAACGGGTATCGGACGTTGTCAGAATATTTCAGAGGCCCGCTATTCCTTGCGCTTGCTGAGTTGGTGAAGAAGTGCATGCGTCGCAATATTTGAATTACATACGTGGGTCGTTTCTTTCAGACTATCTGCTGCAGTATTCACGCCGTAATCACACAACATATACATACTCACTGTTGGAGTTGTGTGGTGCTTCAGATGCAGATGCTCTTATGTTGATCAATGGCCATGCAAGAGAAGCTTCAGAACCAGAAAGACTCCTGACGAAAACGCTTAATCATGCCAAATTATCTAGGGATACATGTGACAAAAATGTGGTAATTGTGCAACGGGGGATAGTGTGGTACACCATCACTGGAACGACTTGTATTTGCATGATGCATCCAAGTGAACAAGCACAATGGAATATGAATAACAAAGCGCTCTTTAACCCGTGCTGTCATGACTCAGAAATCACATTGCCTTATATGCATAGTGCATCATGAAGGACTTTTTCGCTAGAAGTATACGGTGGATCACTGAGGATGAAATGCTGGAGATTTTCGATGTTGGAACGACATCTTCACGTCATGGCTGATGTTTTGTTGCATTTGAAACCTACCCGCTCTTAAATATCGGATGATCCCACCCTAGTGCGTGCTGGAAGGTATTTACCAATTTCCCCGTAGTAAACAATAAAATGGAGGCTACGGGTGTCGATAGGATGGTCTGGATCCATTGTCAACCCTTTGTGCGGGAGACAGTTCATTGGCCAAGACGCTGATTCCATGATCGTGCGGTAGGGGGCACGAGTGTGCTTTAAACAAGCGTGGTCCATTTTGCAGAGCGATGGCCGTCGACGAGGACGCGGTGGTTCGTGTGATCGGCCAGGTGGGCCGCTGGCAGGTGCACCAGTCGATGCTGCTCTCGCTGGTCGGCGTGCTGTTCAGCTGGCAGGTGGTGGGCATCGTGTTCCTGGCGCCGGCCACCGAACACTGGTGCGCGCCGGCCGACCAGCCCGGGGCCCATCAGCAGCGCAGCCCGGCCCAGCTGCCCCTGGAGATGCGGGTAGGTGCGCCGCTGGTGTGCGACCGCCTCTGGAAGGCTGCGGAATGTGGGCGGCTTGTGGTCGCCTCTTCAGATTTTGTTGTCTCTTGTATACAGTATAGGTATATTGACGCATGTCATCACAAAATTCCGGACATTCGGTAACGTTCTTGCGTGCATGCATTTCTTCCGAGAAATTCTTCCTCACCAATGTGTCTGAAGAAGATTTCTTGTATGAGAACAAACACCATGAAGTTGGCACAATTTGCCAAATATATGAGGATGTGCTGTGTTCACAGGACGGAGCCATGGTCAGATCTCAATGTCGTGCCTACGACTGGCATACTGAAGCGGGCTTCTATCGAACTAACGCCACCGTTGCGTGTAATAGATGGCAGTACGACACTTCTGAATACACCAGTAACATAATAATCGAGGTAAGACATGCAGTCCATTCGAACAGTTATCTTAAAAATCATATATGATGTAATTCCGATTTGGAATTGCGTTCCGAAAGCATTAGGGCACCAAAAGCAACAGTATGTTAGCTATCACCGGTAGCGCAGCCTGGATTTCCGTAAGGGGAGCCCCTAGTGAAAAAAATCCCATGGGATTGACCCATCAAATTGCATGGGATTGTCCTTGTCAGGATATGAAACATTCCCCATGACACAATCGTGTGGGAATCCCATGCGGTTCCCTGTGGGAATCCACCACGGGATTCCTACACAGTCTCCGATAGATTTTATACTATTCCCAGTGTTAAATCTCCAGGGATTCCTACTGAGAAATCCCAATGGGGAAGCCCAGACCCTGATGGGATTTATGAACCAGCATAAACCCCACTGGTCTTCCCAAAGCATGTTCATGCAAACAGGATGAAACGATGTACGACACGCATATTTTGAACGACAAACAAACGATATTTGACGTATATTTATCAGGCGTTCTTGCAAGGTCAGCCAACATATTGCATCTCAGCCACACCCGGTGCTCATATACTTTTCAGTTGGCAAGCAAAATAATAGCAAAAAGTAGGGCTTCAAATGGGGTAAGGTATAATGAAGAATAAAGCTAAGCTTCAGAAAACAACAAAGTTAACCTTGTCCAAGCTCTTGCTTTTAAAAAAACATTAAAATTAAAAGGGTATTATTGCTGCTTAAGATATCTACAAGATAAGTTTTGCACACATTTTACCTCCATGAGGCAAACAAATGGTTAGGTTTGGTTAGATTAGGTTGGGTTAAACTTTTTCCTTTAGACCAGACATATAATTTCAGGAAAACAATGTACAAACACGTCTCTGAACACGATGAAGATGATGAAACCATTCGGTCTTGTGGAAATTCGTCAAAATGTTGATATTCTTCGATTTGTATTCCTTTTTTTGTAAAAAAATGAAGTTTTTTAAATATTAAAACGAGCATTCCATGAACTTGCATGTTTGCATATTGCAATGAAAAAGAGGAAAATGTGATATTTTTAATTTATAAAAAAACTCGTTTTTCTCCAAAAGCCGTTTGTGGTAGGTTAGGTTAGGTTAAGATAGGCTTTTTCTTAATTTGGAAAATTTTAAGACAACGAATTGTTTAAAATTTGTCAAATTGTTTTTTTTTTAATATTCATATTTTTGCTTCTCTAAAGGGGAGCTTAAGCTTGGATAAGCTAGGCTGTCCCATTTTTATTTTTGAAACATCTTTTTATGCTGTTACCCAATTCAAAGCCCCTTTTCTAGTGTTATTTTACTCACAAACTAAAAAGTAAGCATTGAACAGACAATGAGAAGTCCCATCATCTTAGTCATATTCATAAACATTGCATTAGAAGGATAACTTCCAAGAATTCAGAAAACATCTTAAAGCACAACCTTACCAGCAAAACATGTGACTCATTCATCCTGTGAACAACCTAAATGATAATAGTATTGTTGTTAAAACCACCTGCTGTACCATAGGTGGGAACCCTGCCCTGGCAGGACCCAGGCAACCATCAGCATAGGTTTATGAAAATGCTTTTTTTTTTTGGGGGGGGGTACACGAAGGTAATGGCAGGCTAAAATGGATTGGGGGCATACCTTATAGGGTGCCATGCTAAAGGTTGAAATTATTGGGGTGGGGGACAGTCAACATTGGAGGGGAGGGGGGTAAGTGCCCTCACAAAAACATACAATGCTACACCCCTGTATGTAGGCGTATTATTGCAGCTTAAATTAACAAAGAGGTGAGTTTACACAGTTTACCTTCATGAAGCATACAAAGGGATTAGGTTGTGTTTGGTTAGATCAGGCTCTTTTCTATGCTAGGAAACAAATATCAAACAATGCTGTTTTCTGATATTTTTAACACAAAAATTAGAATTTGTTTTTCTTCAAAAGCAGTTTGTGGTAGTTTAGGTTAGTTTAAGTCAGGCTTTTTATTTTTTTCGTCAAAAACAGCTAGGTTAGGTTCATTTAGCTTAGTTTAGGTGTTTTTAATTTTGAAGAAAAAAATGTTCAGAAATTTTCCATTAAAAAAACGTTTTCTTGCATGGAACGTTAGCCTAGGTTAGGATATGTTGTATTTTTCCTGATTTTGAACATTACTCTTCATGCTATATTACCCAACTGCAAGCCCCTATCATGGGTGTTATTTTGCCTCCCAACTGAAAAGTATGCATTTGCAGAGGAAATGAGTTGACACCAATCTTGTTAAGCAAATTCATGAACATTGCATAACAAAAATACATTCCAAGAAATCGAAAATTAGTTTGAGCTACAAATTTACCTAGGTGCCTATCTCCCTATCACAATCATGACCAGCCAACTGCCAATCACTCACAGTGATGATCGAAGTAGCGTCAGCTGATGATTGGTCTGATGACTGATCCTCCATTGTGAAGATTGTCAATGCCGTTCGAGCCACTGTTCAGGCTGTTTCAGAACCATGTATTTTACCTGACATATTGAGCGTCTGCATGACTGATTAAACTCTTAATTAATTATTTGTTGGTCTTGGTGCAAGGTCGCTATACCGCACTTGAAATCTCTTATACCAGTCTCTGGGTATGTTAGGTACGGTTGTCCAAAAAGGGGAAGCCTCGTGGATGCCTGAGGGATCGGGCACGTAAAAGTCGTGACGGGGTTCCAGTACGCTATACGGAACTGCCCCAATTCTACGATAGGACTGTTCTGGTTTTTCTATGGCATTCTGTATAATGCAATGGGATTTGGTTTTGATCATGGGACAAACCAGGTTTTCCTCCCTGGGACATATGGGACCCCATATGTCCCATGGAGAATAAATGCCAATCCCATGGGAATTTTTTTTTCACTAGGGAGGGCCCGACGAAAACAAAATGTGACGAACCAGAGAATGCCGCTTCCGGCACGCTTGGAAAATTTAGGGTTTATGTGGTGAAAATCTAAAAAAAATATCGTTTTATCTAGTGTATATTTTGGGTGCTGAGGGGGGAGGGGGGGGTGCAGGGCCCCCGGCTTTCCCTTGACTGCGCCTCTGGGTGCCACTCCCAAAGGAACGTATTTTCCAAAAAGCACTAAAGCCGTGGAATGCGGCCAAGTGACTACCTGTCGATTGGCTTGTGATATTCTCTGCCATTTTATAACACAATTTTGTGAGAATAAACCGCGGTGGTCGTCTGCTTTAGTCTGACGGCGGTGGCTGCAACGCACATGCAGAATAACCTTTAGCATGAACATTCAATTTGCTCTTCAGCACCCCGCTTCGCCTATCAGTACTCCATTAACCTCTTTGGCTGTCAAGTATGCTGTTTGCATGCTCGCACAGTCCTCCTTTCATTTGTGTAACCGCTGTAAGGTGCAACCATAACCATCTCGCTAATCATAAACCGTAGCGTCCAAGCGCGCTGATTTCCGAGTTCCACGGTAACTGACTCATGGGATCAACTGTTTTCAGTGGAACCTGGTGTGCGGCCGTAGCTGGCTACACATAGTCGCCAAGAGCAGCTACATGGCCGGCATCATGTTGGGCGTTATCGCCTGGGGCATGATCGCGGACAGGTGAGATGTCGTCGGTCATTGCAGACCGGGGAGCAGCCGTCGGCAGACGAGATTCCAGCGGTCACAATGTGAGCTGGAACTTTAGAATAGAGCTGACGCCGTCGAGTGAGATGACTCTCGCCTGGGAGGAGGATGGACCACAACGACATGTGCGGGCAATGCAGTTCGGCATGCGTTGAGAAAGTTATTGGTCGTGCAGGTCAAGACCCAAAGGACTTCCCGTGGTAAGAAGTTGTCAATATTACATAACGCCGTGGAGCTACAAAACATTTGCGGGACTGGGCGTTAACCGGTCTGCTGCAGGAACTAGCGCGATATGATCAACAGCGCCATTAGTAGCATGTTCCAATCTGATCCAGATGAGAAGGGCGGCAGTTGCACTTCGACGGAGTAGATGCATTTATGCCTTTGCAATAACACTTGGTTTCGATGTGGTCCCTGACAGCAAGTTGTATCATGTGTTACTGGAAGGAAATGCAAACATATGTGTGTGCGTAACACCTCCCGCACTCGCCGATGCATTTCCCGTGTATGCTCGATATTGCAGTGGCGAGCGTGCAGTTCATCACTTATCCAACGCATGCAGACTTTCATTGCACCAATGCTGCGGCTTGTTGCCAATGCAGATCTGGGCCAACTGGTCTCTGTGGTCACAGATTCGGTCGCCGGCCGGCCTTGCTTGCGTGTCTGGCGCTCAACTGTGTGTGCTGCACAATCACCGCCGCCTCCACGTCAGTCGAGATGTTCCTCGTGCTCCGCTTCATGTCCGCCTTCTTCGGAGTCGGGATGTATACCACTGGATTCGTGATGTGTAAGTTCGACAGGGACAAGCATTCCTTGTGTGATATTAATTCAGGCAACCGCTGTGCGAATATGTTTTAGTCATGGTTTTTCCATTGCATGCAC
The DNA here is from genome assembly GCA_034440615.1 of Ashinkailepas kermadecensis. NCBI lineage: Eukaryota > Metazoa > Arthropoda > Thecostraca > Neolepadidae > Ashinkailepas > Ashinkailepas kermadecensis. Next base: position 69,991 of record JAOTOM010003595.1, read on the forward strand.
TTGGGTAGGAATTGGGCCACATGCAGAGGGAATTAGCTGTTATATTTGAACTATCTGACGTGTATGGGAACAATCAAACTGAACGTGCTTGTTATCAAATGAAGGCTTACATCTTAGATTAAATATAAATGAGTACACTCTAATAATTTTAGTCAGTGTTCCACACAAGCCTCATATCGAGCTGATTCAAGAAACTAATAACGAACATAGAATTAATCACTCTAGACACACACCTCCCAGTTGTATGATTGGATGTACCTATCTTGGCACATCTAATTATCAATTCATCAGTCAGTGTTCTCATTTTCAGTCAGTTGGAGCTAATTTTCTCCGTCAGTATGTTCTCATCGAATTCAATGAGTGCATGCGGAAATGTTCATCTAAGTTGTATTATTCAACATGTGCTTTTATCCTTCTCGCCCATGGTGCTGCAGCTGATGATCTTCCTCAGCTGGTCCATGCTCAGTTTACTAACCTGTCATTATCAGCTTCGTGAAAGGCGTAGCCGCGAATTTTTGATGGGGAGAACGATATGACAGGCCGAGTTTTACACGCAATGTCACAGGCGCGACATTCAATTTCACGAAGTTTTCAGGGGGACGCGACAGTCCAGTTCCTGGCCGCGTCGACTCTCACGTTTTGGTGGACTTGCCTGCACTCTTCTCGCCTGCTAACAAAGTGCTACCGAATGTGGCAGACATAAATCGCAAATAACAGCGCATCTACCTGGAACTGGTCAGACTTGCACCTGACTAAGTGCGTCTGTCACCGCTGCCTCGTGAGGTGCATTCGTCCAGCGCCACGATTCGCTCCGCCAACCACCCACGCTTGTGACCACGTTTACTGACCAGACACTCGTGTCGTTATGCACCACGTCACCCGCACGTGTAACAACTCGACAGCTATGGAGCTGGCCGGCGACAGGTGGCGTGCGCTGCTGGGCATCACCTACTGCCTGCCGGTTTCCTTCGGCTTCATGGCCGTCGGGGGTCTGGCCTTCCTCGTCAGGGGTTGGAGATGGTTCCAGCTGGCCACCGCACTGCCCGGACTCGCGTTCATCGCGTTCTACTGGTGAGCACGAGCGCCGAAATTCGTCCGATCACGTTCACCTGTGAGCGGCACATCAGTGGGATGCACAACGTGATCCATCGAGTATTGATTCACACAGAAACTGCCTTGCCTGCCGAATCGTGCCTACTAGACACACGCTCATCTAGTGTTCCGGCGTGCAATGTGTATTATGTGATGGCTTTCACCGCACTGATTACCATGTTTGGATAGTGAGTTAAAGTTGAAGGTGAAGGCTGGAGCGTAACCGCTGTGTTCTGTGATGCCCGCTTCTGTGTGCCGTTACGGTGTTAATAATCCATGGTGTCTCTGCTTCCTTAGGCTTGTGCCAGAGTCACCGCGGTGGCTCCTGTCCAAGGGCAGAGTTTCTGAGGCTAGACCCATATTGGAGAGCATATGTAAATACAACGCTTGCTCGCCGCTGGAGAAATTCCCAGAAAGAGAGGTTGGCGACCTGCTGCAACGGATGTTCTTAATTTTCATTTAATAAGCTCAGACTGATGCAATTGTTGCTCTATCGTGCAACGTGTTTCTATTATTTTATGTTCATGTCGTGATATGCATGTCCCGAATAACTGCCAACCTTCGCCCGCACTGTATTTCCCGTACTTACATGTATGCTTATACCAGAAATAATGTACATCCTTGCGCACATCACTTTTCCTTACATTTACGGAAATGTGCCCTGAAGGATAAACGAAGAAGTCGCAATTCAAGAGTTCTATCAGGATGCTTGCGGATATCTCAAACAATTTAGATGCATATTTGAACTTGATACAGGCTTGTGCGAAGTTGAGAAACCAAATCAAGAAATGGGCACAAAAACAGTTCGGATTACTTTCCTTAAAACTTTACAACATGACGAGAAATGTATTAAAACGTTTAAACTTCGAAGTACATCTGTCTACTGATTTCCGTCTGTGTTTGGATGATTCCTTTGTAAACGAAATCTAAATATCATATAGTATTTTCGTCCTGAGTGAATGTTCGCCCCTGACCCGTTGCTTAACAATATGAAAGCATTTCGGACGCTTCATAGATCTTGCAGCCGAAAACCTACCCAGAACAGATAAATGATGTCCAACTTCACCTTGTGAGGTCAACTAAAATCGGAAGAACACCAATGCGCATTTATTAAATGACAGAAGCACCGAATGACTTCAAAAGACTCGAACAAATTCATGTTGCGTATGCTTTGCAACATAAGTAAATGCTTGGACATAGAAGTTTCTCATGCAGGTGTGGGCGAATGCAAACGTAATTTTAAATGTGCTTCTAATTTGGCGCAACTGGTTAATGCCTTGGTTCCAATACCGACTTCAAATCTGCCGTGCGTTGTAATTTACCGATAGCGTCATATAATGCAGTCTAGGAATGTTTGCCAATGTCAGTTGGTCGCTTTTTCAACATTCCTGCGGCGTGTTTCAGTATGTTCCAATGGCGAACCAACCGACTGAGAGCTTCTTCGAACTACTGCGCAGCGCTAAGACCACCATCATGCTGGCCTGCCTATTCGTCTGCTGGTTCGTCAACAGTATGGTCTTCTACGGCATCCTGTTGCAAACTGACCACTTCGGCGGGAACATATATCTAAACACCACACTGGGAGGTACGCCAATACTCCTTCCCCACCCCTCCAATGTTCGTGTTTGCTTAGTTGTCTGACGTTGAGTGCTTACTTTGAGAATATTCTGAATTAAGAGTATGTAAGATTATTCAGTTCTTCTTCTGGCCTGTGTTGAAATATTGCAAGTTCACTCTGTGTGGAGGCAAGTATGCCTTCAGGTACTAGATTAAGTGAACTTGTGAATTGCTCTAGCCATGAAATCCTGTTTTCACATACAAATTCAAGCGATCGGGGTCCTGCAGGGAGGTGTCATTGTTCGTACATTGACGCGTGCCGGTTTGCAATAGTTTCTGCTTAGTTTTGTGATATGAAATGAAACACTCCCGAGTATAAACATGTACTATTTACTTTGTATGACTTATGGTAAGTCAAGCACGCATCGCTAAAAGTATTTGATTGCCAGCTGTTGCTACAGCACATGTCGATGTCCACAGGTGTCGGTGACCACAGGTGTCGATAACCACATCGGTCAGTGACCACATCTGTCGCTGCCGCAGCTGTTGGTGACCACAGTTGTCGCCATCGCAGCTGTCAGTGACCGAAATATGTTGGTGATCATTGCTGTCAGCGAGGAGGGGACGAGTAGTCTAGGGATAAGATGCTCGTCTTACAATCGAAAGATTGTGGGTTCGAGTCTCACCTGTCGCTACTCTTCGCCCACGACCAATCGGCGTGAGAGATTGGCGACGCCACATGACTCAACGGTCAACGTGTCGAAAACCAATAACCAACCAACTGTCAGCGAGGACAGCTACAGTGAGCTCGCTGCCAATGACCACGGATATCCGTGGCTTTCACTTTTTCCGGTAGACCGGAACAACTAGGCTGACGAGGGATTGATAGGACAGATATTACTGATGCAATCTGGTTGTGTGTCTTGCCGCTCCAGGTGTGGTGGAGGTGCCAGCTCTGGTCATCTGCGCCTACGCCATCTACCGTCTGGGACGGCGAGCTCCCATCAGCCTCAACATGGTGGGCGCCGGGATGGCCGGTCTCCTCACGTTCGCCTGCAAGTCCGGTGAGTATAGAGACCACTGGATAATTTACTCCACTGCTTACAACTGAGCTCTTATGAAACGGTGCGCGAGAGTCCAGCAATGTGCTTCATAAGTGCTTTATTCTTATTCAGGAATATAAGTGCTTTATTCTTATTCAGGAATACTTCTAACGGAAGAAAGAAGAAAGGAGGCAAATTCTTTGTCCTAGGATTAGAACCCCAATTACTCCATTATCACCTTCCAAGTATTCCGATATATTTTTCGGTATTCCGCTTGTTAATTAACGTTCTGCATGGTTGCATACTGTAGAATCACATGTGAAGCAAACACATAAAACCGGTCGATGATGAAACTCATCACGAGGGGCTGGTGGTCTGCCCACGCCCACGAACACCCTGTGGTGAGCCACACTAGATGACTGCGTCTACAACCAGCTGATGAGATATGGTCGGTAAGGGCGTTTAACTCTTGATCGCAAGATCGTGGGTTCGAACCCGCAACCGGCGGGATTACCGAGCCGACCCGCGACAAATCAGCGTGAGAGGTTAGCGACGCTATGATATCTGGCAGGCCAATGCATCGTAAGGGAACCCTGGCCTCTTCTTCTTCTTCAACTGACGGGATATCTTCGCCGGTGCTCGCCGGCTGTCCAGCAGGTGGCCACGCGCAGGACTGGCCGGTGGCGTGTCTGGCCCTGATCGGTCGGTTCTGCATCACGGCCTCCTTCAGCACCATCTACGTCTACACGGCCGAGCTGTTTCCCACGTCTGTGCGCAACACGTGTCTGGCCTGCTGCTCGGTGGGGTCTCGCCTCGGTGGCATCCTGGCTCCGTTCGTCGCCATGCTGGTGAGCAGGATGCGCCATGCCCGTGCTGCTGATGTCCCGTGATGGTGAGTGCTATCCATGGTGACGATGGGTAGGGGCGATAGTGAGCCATGGTGGTAAGTGCTGATACGCATTTACGATGTGTTCTCCGCATGCTTGTTGTTGTCTTAGTTCTTTTGGTACTATGGATGTGCATTGAAAACGCCGCTGATATGCCTTCGCCCATGTCATCATTGCCATGATTAGGAACTGTATTGGCCACTGGTACGGCCATTTTATCTTGTATGTCAGCACTATTTTTTTTAAAAAGTTTGTTAGTACTCTGTTGCCCAGTCGCCTGTTCCGGAACCATTGTATTAATATGTGTGCCTTTCAATGAGTACTGCTTCGGTAGTGGTGTGGTACACATTTGTGAAGTATATCGACATGTCTGTATATACACACACACACACACACACACACACACATATATATATATATATATATATATATATATATATATATATATATATATACATAAGCATATACATGCATATCTCTGCAATATTTGCAACACAATTGCACAGACATGGTATGGACTTGTTAGGTTTAATTTGACACAAGGTAGTATTGAGTTATATTTCATTATCATTCGCCTCCACTTTATCGCAAGACATTGTACAAGGAATCCTGGAATACTGTGCTGATGTTCAACATTGTATGATGTGGCAAGCGCAGGTGACAAAGCTTTGGCAGCTTACCCACGTGCATGGATGGTGCAGCAAGGTATTGGTGGAAATGATGATGTCCGACAAGGTGCTTTCACCGCAGTTGTTAATCCCTGCCTAGCTGCGTAAGTTCTAGGAACGGTGACCATAGCTGGATATGGTATGACATTCCATCACCCTGCCATGTACAATAATCGCTTGTCCCTTTTTGGCGTATGACAAAGAAAAGTAGTCCGGTAGCAGCTGCTTTGTGCATGCTTGTCTCCCAACAATCGGTGTAAGAGATTGGCAACTCTATGTGAACACTGCTGTCGACACGTTGTAAAGAATATCAAGAAACCCAACCCACTTGTGATGCGCAATATCAAGCCATTGCACATTCATGTATCTCTCCATTTCTGTTCATCTATTTCTGACCCGCTGACTTCATTTTATCACACATTTCCGATACAAATAAGGAATTGTGAAAGCGTATTTTCACGAGTTTGGAATGAATCTTAGCTATATCTACAGCTATATAAAGAATTATAAGATTGGAACATACATGTTCAGAACCACGGAGGATGGATATAACCGTAAAGCATATGACCGTTGCACTTTGTCACCATTCCCCGGCCGCTGGTAATTTATTATTGTATTAAAGTCTATCCCGCCAGCTGGGCCGTTTCGAAACTATGAGATATTGCAGAATGTGCAGACAGGGAGACGAGTGAGGTGGAACGGGGCGGAACGGGGTGGAACGGGGTGGAACGGGATGAGTGGCAGTGCGGGTGCGATTGCCTGTCATCCTGAGCCAACTTAAACCGGAATTGGTGTATGGATCACGCTTGCCATCCGTCGAAGTGATGCGTGCTTCCCACAGTCACCGTCCTCGCACCGCGCTTCCGCCTGAACGACGGCTGCTAACATGTGCACTGTACTGTACATTGTGCAATGGATAAGTCAGAATCACTTCCTAGCTCTCTCAGTCTGGTGGTCAGAGTTCGCAGCTCCGTACAACCCTAAACATTAATTCACCAATAGTGGCAGAACAGCACGCAAGCGTCGTTCATCATTTAACTATTCGCTCCGTGTTGCTCAAGCGTGTTTTGAAGACTGGCGTATAACTTGTTGAGATATATACGCTTCGAAGCCAACATCAATTACTAAATGGTTAACAGCATCTGGTATTAATCTACATTGCCCGTCCCTGGTGATATCTACACCAAGCTAGCGTGGTACATGTTCACCATGTCACAAACTAAAACTTGTTGGAATCATTCCAGGGCAAGTTGGTGGAGTCGAGTACAAATACGCAAATACCTGCCGCGTTTGGTAATTCTATCTTCGTTAAGATAGCATAGCCTTCGTTTCTGACCTTATTCGAAATATTAGGGAGGAAATCGAATTCGCACCATTTCGCGTCGGAAGCCGGACAGCTGGTGACTGCGTGTGCTGTTGAGCCCGTGTGCTGTTGAGCCCGCGTGCTGTTGAGCCAGTGTGCTGTTGAGCCCGTGTGCTGTTGAGCCCGTGTGCTGTTGAGCCCGCGTGCTGTTGAGCCCGCGTGCTGTTGAGCCCGTGTGCTGTTGAGCCCGTGTGCTGTTCGGCTGACATCAGCGCTGTCGCCAGCGGGACGCTGTCCACCCGGCCGTGCCGGCGCTGCTGTTCGGAGGATCAGCTGTCGCCTCTGGACTCAGCATCCTGCTGCTGCCCGAGACGGCCAACGCCCCCCTGCCGGGCGTCATAGCAGACATGGGTGCCGCGGCCCGCCGCCAGAGTGTCCGGTACGTGGACGTCAGAACTCTGGACTGACGCGCTGGCGTGCTCTGCGGCCACTTTGTCAGCGATGCACTGGAGCGCAGTCCGTGGGACATTCGGGAGTTTGCGCGTAGGGCTCATGGCTGTTAGTCGATAGAACGATTCGAAATAACCCCTTCATCGGCTTGGGTGGATATATTCGGTGGTGTGGAAGGATGTTTGGCGCGGCAATATACCCCTTCCTCAAGCGCACGACTTCATGATACTTTGATGAGATATTTTAAGTTCAAGCGCAACTTTTACCACATTTTCACGAACTACTAAGCGTTGCAAACCTCTGATAATGATACAAACAGAAATTGATGTCACAAACAAGATAGTTATTTCACATTTTGATGTTATCCAGCACAAAACAAGTACTTATTTGTATGACTGTCGTTTCGCTGCATTGCTCGTTACTCCTATTCATGTCATCTGAGGTGTGTTTTCTTTCCTCCCTACAGGAGTGATGACAGTCTTCCTACAGAACCGGTTGTTGTGTGAAGATTGAGCCTTGCTTCACTGTGCTGAAGGCTCACCTGCATTAGATGATCAATCAGCATTCACTGATGCCATACTGAGCAAAGCACCTTAGATACGTAGCCGTGCTACGTGAGTGCTCGAATAGCAGTGCCCGTACGCAACATTTGGCTGTCCATATTCGCAAGGTCATAGGTAAGCATGTGCTTCTGGTATCCAGCGATAGCTTCTTATTATAATTTCCACACGTGATGGACAAAATATTGACGTTGTATGTATGCACAGCACAGGCATTCTTCACTCATCGTGGTAGGTTAACTGGTGTTATGAATGGCAAGAGCCGCTTGAGAAGACCTTCAAGATTAAATGTCACATATAGGGCGAAGTTGACTCTTCGTGACAGTTCATAGTGCACGGTGCAATACATTAATACTGCTTCCGCACTGCGTGAAACGTTGTATTATTTCCCGTAGCTTACATCTTCATCTTTTCATTGCACATATGGTGATACTGAGCAAGACAGATAGTGTTATTGAACCTAGACGTGTTGTGTGTGTACATTTCGCATCATGTGTAAGTGTCGAGCCTCTGCATGTGCTTTACAATAAATTACTTAATTAATAAATGAGAGGATACTTGCATTCAGCAGTAACGATATTAGTCCCGAAACTGACTGAAATGAAGACCTAGTATCGCGATAGCACGCTTCTTGCATACATGTCAGTTATGCCAATGTTATTACACAAAGGTGAGTACCTTTGACTAATACCCTTGTCTTTGTCCTGTGAGAAATTTACCTTATCAGTACTGTCAATGTTACGTCCACACAAATCTCTTCAATCTGACTCAGGAATCAAGGAGACAACTGAGCCGCATATTTCATATCATTTGCGTTCCCCAGCTCCCCGGTTACCTCAGTGACAAGTGAAGGAGCTCAAAACATGACAGGGTTGTGCAGGGATAGCCAGTAGATTGGTGGATAATGCATGTCACCGTTGCTACGTTAGCATGTACAGGTCTTGACGTCCATGGACAAACCACTGAGGATGGTATTGAGTGTCAAAGGTACAGTGTGGCCTATTATCTATCACGTTCCTTTTAACCCCACATCATCAAGCATTACACAAACCCTGACTGTCGTCTTCATCTGTGTTTTAACATGGGCTCTGGAGGGCTTCTGAAAATTACGCGCAATGGAGGGGGGGGGGGGTGGATTCCGCCCCCAAAGATCTCGGCTCCTATTAATGCTGGATTAATGAAATTATCAGGGTGCATGGATACGGTAGTAAACTCTATTGTGTGCAATTTTCATGACCTTAGGTCAATATCCACAAGGTCATATGAGGTCACATATGCCTTCTTTTTTTGCGTGTCTTGGCTTGTCATTGTTATGGATCGCTGTGATTGTGTTTAAATGCTCCAAAATGGACATCAATGATGTTTTGGACATTACTAATGATGCAATACAGATGCTAGACCCGTCATTTGACCTCAGGTCACCTATATAGCAGCACTTTATCAGGTTCCAGTTACCTGTTCCAGTTACCGGAACCGGGTCGCCCGCCCGACTGCTCCGTCGGGCGGCTCGGCGCAGTCGGCATCGCGAAGGAAGGAGTGAAGTACATGAATAAAGTATGAAAACGCTTAGGTACACAATGACAAACAGTAATTTTCAGGATGTGTAGGGAGTAGCATGCAAAGTGAAATCGATCGCATGACAGCCATTTGCATTTATAACAACATTCCAGTTGACCAAGTTTGGTTCCATTAACCTGTCATGAACTTGACCTGACTTGACCTCGGTGACCTAACATGACCTCGAAACTATATAGCATAACAATATACATCAAACAAGTCGCTAGTTTTGCTAAGAACACTTCCCTTTTGCCAATATACGGGAAGCTCATCAACGCCGATTTTTGTGGTTTAGCGCTACGAAATGTTTTGATTTTAACGGCCTCTAACTCGAAAAAGTTTCTACCGATTTCCGTTTTCCTTACTTTAAACGACGCGACACACATTTCGAAGCACGTACACAAAACATGGCGTATATCGACCGGTAAAATCTGGAGTTATCTACCAAAAACCGGAGGGGTGGGCGGATTTCGCCCACCCCCTCCAGTGCGCGTGTTAAGGTAGATCCTGAAATAAACATGCAGCCAGTGGCCATCAGTGTATTTCCTCCCACTGAACGTATATCCATGGATGTAAATTGCCGGTGGCTGATACTGTGGTGCATTAGCAGACGCAGTGCCGTCTGAACCGATGAAGTGCATGTTGGTATCAAATTTCGGCGGCGTGCTGACCATCGCTGCAAAGACGAGCCAGCTGTTTGGTGGAGCCGCTGCAAGACAGGCGTAGCGCGTGCAGTTGAACGGAACGATCCCATAGGATGACACACCTGTGCAGCGAAACAGCCAATTGTCGGGCCGGGCAGGGCAATGCGCTGGATTGACCTCTTACGATCCTTAATAAGCTCAGCATGACTGAAAATGAAGAAGGTCCGCCACTAACTAGTAATCGTACGTGGGATTATTATTTGTTTATGATTTGTGATTTTGATTGTGTGTTTATGATTGTATTTATTTATAATATGATTTATTGTGTGATTATTGTGTGTTTATGTGATTATTATGTATATAAATGACGTTGGGATAAATACCGTTATTCTATATCTGTCCGCTCAATCTCGCTGGACCCTTCTGTGGATCGGTGGCGAATTCTTGGGTCCTATATCCGCTGTAAGGCTGCTTAATGTCTCAGTCGTGGCCTGACCTCTGACCGGGTCGGGCCAGTGCCCGCGGGCGCGTGAGTAGCGAGAACGGCCGGTGACCGGTCAGTGCAGGGGGAGCGGAACAGTAGCGTTATCCCAGTGTCGAACAGTGGCGGTGGCTGTGTGCGGTTGTGCGTGAGATTGTCTCGGACACCGCGTCGTCGGCGTCGATTCTGTGTATTCAGTGACGTGGAGAACACCGCGAACCCGATCGGAACAACGGGACCGTGTGGAGGACAGCACAGGAGTTCTTCGTTCCCCGGCCCGGTATGGACGGCTGAAGGAAAGGGGCATTGAGCATACAGAGAACACATGTGGATCGGAGAAGGTAAGTTTTCGGCGGAAAGGGTGGCGCCTGCCGATTCCACAGCACTTTGCTGGGCGTAGCCCATAAAACGGCTGATTCATGCGCGATCGAGGACATCCAGTTAATATTTTACATGATAATGGAATGAGATGAGAGCGAGAGGTGCTCGAAGCACTCCGTAACCATGCAACATGAAAGATGGATTTGGCCCACAGGAAAACTTCTTGGAGTTATCTGAAGGACATTCTGGGACAGCGACATGACCTTTCGTTGCAAGAAGCGTTTTTTTTTGGCACAGCAACGAAAATGCAATGCATTTGCTACAAATCCAGCATTAGCATTAATAAAGTATTTTATTCTGGTAATATGAAGATGAAAGATAACGCATTCTTCACAAATACATAAAGCGAGTGTATATTCAGCACATTCCAAACTCTTGGATATATCAATTTCAGGACCAGGAGATCTCATCGTGAATTCAAGAAAATATGAGGATGTTCTTTGAAACGTATGTGCTGCTTAGCAATATGTCATTATATGCCACCTCGGTGGCGCAGTTGGTCAGTTTCGAGTTTGTCCCGATTATGGAAAGCTCTTAATTTAAGTCTGACGCCAGGCACACTCTTACTCGGCCGGCACCTATCCAGGAGATGACTGTAACTGGCGAGTGTTCTCCATAGTCGGTTTTACAGCGTCAATTTGCTCTCCCGTCTAGTCGCTTTTCATCCTTCCAAGTAATTCCTTGCTTCACCTAAACATTCCAGACATGAACTAAAAAAGTACACCGAAGAAGATTTATTATTCACAAGAATTGATTTCACTCAATTTTCTCAGCTTTTTCATTCACAAAACTTGTTTCTTGGTGGTGAGAATAAAACGATTTTAGACTGATTGTTTTAGTATAATTTTCCTTAAACCATTTTATATTCCGAAACCTATATCCCAGTACGCGGCAGGCAACAAATCAGTCGGTGCACGAGCGTCCTACCCGTGGGGTGTGTTGTTAATATTTTTTAGTTGTGCGGCGTGAGCATGTCGGCAGTATCAGGTATGGATTTATAACTTGGTTGACATCGATTAAGTGTACTTTTGTTATCATTTTCTGTACCGTTGCTCAGGAAATTGGCTTATAACCGCATCCTTCGCTAATTTAACCACAGCGCCAATTTATCATCTGGCAGTCATCCGTCGGCTGCCAGATACCGTAGAGCTGAGTGCAGTCTCGACGTAAATTAGAAAGCGTATTGCAATTTGCTGATATTCGTAAGTTTAATTCTACTTATTTCAGCAGCGTCAATAGTAAAACATATTTTGTTATTAAAACTGATGCGATAATTATATTTGGTGGTCGCTTTTAATTTATGCAGATCACTATGCCTGTCTTCTCCCTCTATCTTGTTCCTGAGACCACGGGACCTGGGAGCAAAGTTCTGCTGTAAAACCGACTCATGTCACGTGATTAGCGCCGACGGACCAGCGCGCGCGGCATTGCGTTCACTGACATGAGCTGCCTTATGACAAGCCGGTTTTACAGCGGAAATTTGCTCGTGTTTAGTATAGCTGGTAAGATAACTTTATAGATGGTATAAAAGTTAGCAGCTAGCATAACGCCGTTACGTTTACTTTTTACGGTCATTTTGTGTTAATTATAGTAAAGTAGTGGTCAGTTATTGGGCGTATGAGCTGATATTGTACATAAGAATTAATTTTCATTTCATATAACTTTGATTTTAAGATTTACATTTTTTGGTTCTAAAAACTGATATGTTCAGTCCGTTCCTCTTCCTCCAGGGTTGCCACCGTGGTACGATCGTGCCAGCTCTGGTACGCTTTCGACAAATCTGGTACGCATGTAAGATAATCGGTTTCCGGCAGAGCGCCTGCTGAAGTCGGGGGCACGCATTTTGTGCATGCCTTTTTCAAATTAATTCAACGACTGTGGATGGTTTGAATCGGCATTTCACGACACATAATTGATTAAAAAAAACCTCACCTTTCTTTCTTTATTGGTTTATGGTATTCCGTTCAGTAATTGTCGTGGTGTGAAACGAAGGCATTCCCGACAAGAAATTCCATACCTAAAAAATGGTCGGACAACTGGCAAGTGGTAGCATAACGTAGCAAGTCGATCAGACGGCATAGCATCGTCGCCAACAGGGCTCGAAACCTCTCACGAAGGGAGTGGGTCCAGGTCCTTATTTTCAACACATTTTCAGATTGAATCCAACCCTCCTCCATTCTTGGAAAAAAATGCATTGGAAACCATTTCGAATTATTGGGATTTTCCTAGTAGTTTTAATGGTCCCTAATGGTCTGAATGCTTCCCGATGGAATTGGTTCCAATGGTCCCAATAGTATTCTGGCCAGACCAATCGGAGTTTCCATTCGGAACCTGGTAGTTGAACGTCGTTTTCCCTGTGGGATAATATCCCAAATGGTATTAACGGCCGTCTTTCTAGACATGTATGGATTGCCGTGAATAATTAGGATGCATTTTCAAGTGCATGGGGTCTACGCGCTAGCGGATTTAAAGGGTAGGGACACGGAGGCCATGCCCTCTCCCCACTCTCCAAGCGGCGTGAAGGGGACCAAACTATCTCACCGCCCCCAAAACGGGACTGTAAAATGAACTAAAAATATCGATTTAATGACCCACACAAGGGCATATTTTAAGAAGGTTTCCTTAGGGGGAAGATGGTCACAAAATACACACCAAAATGAAGAACTTAATCGGGATCGGAAAATTGGCTCCTAAAAATGTATGCATTTACACTTCACCATGCGGTCTATGACATGTCAATCAGGACCCGGAAATTAACTCTGGAATCCCAAAAATAACTCCAAAGGTGTCACAAATTGAGTATGGCTATCTAAAAAAGAAACGTGCCTTTGCCACGAAAGAAACGCACCGGGGCCTCAAAAATCACGACGGGAACCGGAAACGCAACTCGCACTCCGAAAAAGAGCCCACAAGAACTTGTGCCTCCCGACAATACGCATTGGGGCCCCGAAGACCCGCGCCTGACCCCGAAGCAAAATCGCACAGGAGCTCCCAAAAATAGTGGTGGGACCGCAAAATTTCCGTCGGGATGCTTAAAATTTATGCTGGGGATACAAATAAACAGTGGGACCGAAAAGTCGTGACAGGACCACATAAAAATAAATCCGAGGCTTAGAAAAATCCAGCGGGGACCCCGAATCTTGGCCTGGAAAACCGACCTGGAAACCCATGAATCGTGCATAGCGTCGAAAAAAACGTCCAGACTCCCCGACAAAAATAAATCAGGCCCGGCCATGTGCTGTAAATAAAATCAGTGATGTACCATGTGCTCCAGTATCGATACCTGGTGAACACGAACACACCCGGGATCTCCAGCCATGGTCGCCGGAGCGGGTAGGGTGAAAAGGCGAGTCGTAGGGGAGGGGGCGAAGGCAACCCCCTTTATAACTCACACATTTCTGGGAGGTGCGAGTGTACCGGTCTCCCTAGCATTTTTTGTCCTCCAGTGGAGCTCCTCGGAAGGAAAATGTGCCCGTCCAGGTACATTCACAGCGGCGCCCATCCAAACAAGCTTCCCCTCATGACAATTCCTGGATCCACACCTGGTAAAACCTGATACTGTTGGTAAAGTACCGTGCCCACATCAAATTCCAAACTCTGTCGGGCCAACCGCGTTACGACGTCAATCATGGTTCAACCCCTCTCAGCCACATTAGGCTATAAATGTGGTCGAGATGGTTTGCAGAGCCCTCTGAACCACATTGGGTTGTCCTAACCTAACTTGACATAACTTAGCCTAACTTTCTTTTTGATGCCATTTTTTTCAGTTTCATTTTTACCCTCAAACATTTCTAGTTAAATATCCAACCTAACTGACCCATCTCAACATCTTTTGTTGCCTATTGGAGGTAAAATTAACTTGTGAACAATTTAAACTACAATAATTCCATAGTTGATTAAATTTGCCATGACTGTAAGACAAAAAATCTCCTTTGGAAACTTTGGTAACCTTTGATCTGATCCAGGATCACAAAATTCCAAACCCAAATAATTTGGCATATACCTAAAATAAATTGTAATAGTTGCTGAGTGAAGATCGGTCATGTCAGCAAGCAATAAATTTAGATTTAAAAATTGTATCATTGGATCTAACACAAAACATAAAAAAGTAAAAACCTAATAGGTGCATATGTGCCACATGCTGAATTGTCTGCAGAAGTCATATGCAGCTTCATGAAGTATTTTGTACGAGTAAGGAATGTTCATTTTTTCATATGGTAGACATTGACATCACACAGGATTACACAAATAGAAACCTTACACAATTATGACATTCAATCATTTTGTGGAGGTTTCATAATGATCAGATATGTAGCTTCTAACATTAGCCATGTCTGCATGCCAAAAAAGAGCTTGAATGAATAGTTTCACCCTTATGGCAGGCCAGTCACCAAAATTTAAACTACATGCACTTGGCACACTTGGCAAACCATGCACATTTCACACATGCCTCATTCCTTGATTAGACATCGTGGTCCCTCTTGTGTGTTTACCTTCCTCCTCATTACACATAGGTACAGAGCATGAGCAGGCTATATCTACAACCGTACAGGCCATTTATAAAAAATAAGTTGTTAATCACAAGAAAAGCTACTACACTTGATGGAGAAGCATAGCACATATCTTCCCACGAAAACATTTCGTTGGCAACTATCAACAAAACTTTAAATGTTCCTTATATATTTCACTGGTGCCTGTGTACGGCCTTGGCTGGTGCCTGTATACGGCCATGGCTGGTGCATAGGCCTCCTGCCCATGCCAGAAATCTAAATAGGTTTAAAACAATAATAAACCACTATGCAAGAAGAAATTGAGGAACAGATGAAAAATAATAGCACACAACCTCAGAGCAAGTCATTTTTTCTGAAAGAGACATTAAAATAGTTTTAAAATCTAAATATATATACAATCGATTTCAACCCTCACCGACAAACTCAGGCGGTAGTGTACAGGTGACGGCTCGCAGATCTGCACGCACCACAAAGTAAGAAATTCAGCCAATCAGCGGCTAAGGATCGGAATACATGACGCATTTTAAGACACAAACGGGCACATCATTTTACATCTGGCAAACGACGATCGTATGGTGCAAGTCGCGGCCAGATACCTGCCAGTTGAACTAGAGATGAGTGAAGTTGCCGTTTGTTAGCGTAGGCTGAAAGTTAATTGTAGTCGTTTATGCTATTATTTATTTTTCCTTTATGAGTTCTCAATCTGTTCAGTAAAGTAAAATATCTCCTATATGAAACAGGTATCACCGTTTGAACTACAATTCGTTTAGATATTCTACTCAACATTATTTTATGTCGGGTCGATCTATCTCGGAGAACGAATGGTCTGGCAGCAGAGCAAAATCCGCTGTAAAACCGACTACAGACCCGGCAATCCGGTGTCGCGCCCCGAGGGCACAGCCGCACCTCGTGTTACTGGAGCAGTTACCTGGCCACCGGGACCGGGAAATCGGGCTAGCCCCGTCGTGTTACGTGTTACGGTAGGATATCTGAGAGCAAGCGAATGAACAAGACCGTTCCACAAAGGAGTCGGAAAACACATACGCACATACAAAATTCCTGGAACTTGCGAACTAACACCGGAAAATATTTTATTGTAGCCTGAGGCGAAACGGATACTGAATTCCGTTTTAGCGTCCGCATTAACCCCAGAGTAGTTACAAATCGTCCCAGATATAAGCTGAACAAAATCGTCCAGTGAAGTTCGATCATTAACCTCGAATGGCCATATAAAGGCAAATAATCTATACAAACAGCCTAGCTGAGTTGCCCCATCGCCCTGACACGCCCAACATTGGCCATGTTTGGCCATTAAGTAAGGTTAACGGCCGATAATTCGTGCTATCGGTGAGAAAGCTTCAGGAACAAGTCAGGCAATCCTTGCGCGTACACCCGGCCACTAGAGCGTTGTGATACAAAGTCTGCTCAGAGTCGGGCTCAGCAATGCCATCAGTGACCCGGAGTTGTGATGCGGTTGTGGATGTGTGATACGGTACCAAACACACGTTATTCCGGCGGAATTATGGCTCGCTTGGCGGTGGTGGGACGTGCACCGTCAGCACTTCACTGCTACCTGGTGAGCTGCCTGATCCCGCCGATACCGAGGTGCTGCTCAGCCGCCTGCGACTGGCAGTCGTCTCGACCGCCGTCTGCTACCACCTGTCGTACTATCAAGCATTACTGCAGCTCTATCCACGCTCCAGCTGCCGAACGACGGCGTAATCGTGATGGATGATCTTAACCCTCCCCATCTTTCCGGTCATATCCTCACACCCCGTCTCGGAGGGGGTTGATACAAACCTCCCTCTAATCTCCAAACTAAGCGTCGCACGAAAACGAAAGAGGTGTCATCGGAAATCGCTCGACGAATAGGGTCAGACACCCCCCAAAAATTTTACCACCCAAAAGTGACGTGACTAGGGGGCCTAAGTTTTCACGACTTACATCATGTTTTTGGCTCTGGAGAGTTAATTTTTTGGGGAGATTTGAAAAGAAACCAAAATTATTTGGAATCCGAAAAGGAACGCAAAATCTACCATGGCCCTAAAATTTTTACCCACCGGAAAATCAAACAAAAATTGTTTGAAAATTCAAAATTTTGAGTTCAATTTTCTTTACTTTTTATTTTTATAATGGGTACAGTGGACCGAAAAACGTTGTTCCAAGTCAACTTGCTCTCATAAAAATGCTTACTTTAGCCAGAATCTTCGATTTTAACTCTTAACACGCGCCCTGGAGGGTCTCTGAAAATTATGCGCACTGGAGGGGGGCGGATTCCCCCTAAGATCTCGGCTCCTATTAAAGCTGGAGTAACAAAATTCGCAGGGTGAATGGGTACGGTAGTGGACTCTATTGTCTGTAAATTTCATGACTTTAGGTCAATATTTTCAAGATCAAATGAGGTCACATATGTCAAAATTGTCTTATTTTGCGTGACTTGGCTTGTCATTGTTATGTATCGCTTTGTGATTGTGTTTAAATGCTCCAAAATGGGCATCAATGACGTTTTGAACTTTACTAATGATTCAACACAGATGCTAGACCCGGCATTTGACTTCAGGTCACCTATATAGCAGCACTTTATCAGGTCAGTTACCTGTTCCAGTTACCGGAACCGGGTCGCCCGCCCGACTGCTCCGTCGGGCGGCTCGGCGCAATCGGCTTTGCGAAGAAAGGAGTAAAGTACATGAACAAAGTATGGAAACGCTTAGGTATACAATGACAAAGAGTAGTTTTCAGGATGCGTAGACAGTAACATGCAAAGTGACATAAATCGCATGACAGTCATTTGCATTTATGACAACATTCCAGTTGACCAAGTTTGGTCCCATTAACCTGTCATGAACTTGACCTGACTTGACCTCGGTGACCAAACATGACCTTAAGACTATAATGCATAACAATATACATCAAACAAGTCGCTAGTGTTGCCAAGAACACTTCCTTTTTGCCAATATACGGAAGCACATCAGCGCCGATTTTTGTGGTCTGGCACTACGAAATGTTTTTACTTTAACGACCTACAAACTCGAAAAAATGTTCCGCCGATTTCCGTTTTCTGACTTTAAACGACGCGTCACACATTTCGAAGCAGGTACACAAAAAATGGCGTATATCGACCGGTAAAATCTGGAGTTATGTACGAAAAACCGGAGGGGTGGGCGGATTTCGTCAACGTCCTCCAGTGCGTGTGTTAAGGGCAAATATGCAAAGCTAATAAGTAATCAAAAACGGAGAAAAAAATCCCTCTGTTGCATTTTGTTTCGTCTCTAAAGATAAGCAAACGCTGAGTTTCATTAAAATATCTCCATCCGTCAAAGCGTGACGACTGTTTGAACATTTCTGGAGGTGACCTCACTTGACCTTGACTAACTCGTTGACCCTAGATGACCTTACCTCAAAATTTTGACACAACATGCCAAATTGATGTGGGAAATGTGTACCAAATTTTGGCGCGCTGCCCTGCGCCGTTCTTTCACTATCCGCGGAAGACCTTGGGGGGGGCGGTTATCAATCCGCCGAGACGGCGCGGGTTAAGATCACCGTTACGCTCGGGGGATGGACCGGAAGACATCTGCCCGGTTGGTTATGCAACGCATCAAGGGCATGCTGTGTGTTTTTCCATGTTTTTCTGAGTGAGACGGATTCCGCATCGCTGCTAAGATTATAAAAGAAGAGCGGATCTTGACGGTCTGCGCACTAGTCTCATGTTACTGCTCAGGGCTCTGCTCGATGTAGGTGTGTATGTACTCGCTTCTAGAATCAACAATAGCCGACCACATTCCCGTTGTGATCAAGTACCGTAATCTTCCTCCCCGACCCTATATATATATATATATATATATATATATATATATATATATATATATATATATATATATATATATATATATATATATATATATATATATATATATATATATATATATATATATATATATATATATATATATATATATATATATATATATATTATATATATATATATACATACATATATATATATATATATACTTATATATATTTATACATACTAATATACACTGATGGCCGTAGAATTAATCCCAAGCGGTACCGCGGTTCTGGAATGATTTGGAATGTCTCGAAAAAAAACATAGTGAATCTATTCACACAATACTTTAATACTTGTATTCTTGTAGAGTTGGCGACGCTTTTGTGATTAGGAATTTATATTCCTGAACACAACAGCTTAGACAAATCAGTGAAGTTCACATAGAACTTTGTACGGCACATTGGGGAGTGCCAGCGGTACTTAATTTGATAATGTTGGTGACAAACATTACTTGCACATATCTAGAACCCATGTACAAATTGATATTATTTCGTACTTATAAGGAATATCCTAGCATTGCCCCTGTTACTGAAAGAACGGCTGCTGTGGGCTGGAATGGTAAATTATAAGAGCTTAGAGCCTAATGAAGACTTTTGTGGACAGCGCCAGAAAGGCAGAAGCGATTCACGTGACGTATGCAATGTTGTGCGACGTTGAGAGGACATCATTATCTGTATGATCTTATTTAGCTTACAGGAGAAAGCATGTCATGGAAGTCGGCGAATTCCAAAATGAAAAGGCAAATTTGGCTCTGAGTGAGACAATTGGAACTGGAACTACTGTGTTTGCAACGTGAACAGCTGTTGAAAATTGTCCGCTAGCGGGAATGCCGTCGCAAAGCTCTTTGTGCGATCAAGCATTAAAATAAATTCATTGCGAATGCTGGAAGAGCATTTGTACATGAAGATAAAAAGAGCACATCTGACTCTGAGCGAAGAAATGACAACACGAAACTCTACGAAACTCGCGAAATTTTCGCGATCTCAAGAGCGTGACGGTCGGGCCGGGTCAGACCGGGTCTTTCAGATGAAATGTACATCATAGGCTCCGAAGTAGATTCGCTCCCGCTTAGCCCTCGCTTCTAACCATATGATTTCCAAGAGATGCCCCATTAGCTATCCGAACGGTGGCACGCTGACTCGCGCTGTTTTCCCACGTCGCAAAAAAGGGTTGGGAGGGCGTTGCATCAGCTAGGCCCCCTCTCCTCCGTCCCGTCCCTCCCCTCTCCTGCTCCAGATAAATCGAAGTGTAAACATTTTGTGCTGAGCTGACACATACAAGTCGGTCATCGGTGCTAAGGAGGACTAATTGGACAACATCGAAGTAAGAATATCACAAAACCATAGTAAAAAAACACATACACGTTAGAGCAAGTGTTCATTTTGGATGAATGTGTCCTACATATATTCCAAACACGCGAACCATGCAACGAGTCAAAGGCTACGTGGGTCATCAATACCCTTTCTATCTCAGACACAGTGTACATGTTGTATTAAATGCTAATTATATGCTGACTTACTTTTCATGCAGTCATAGCCAATTACAGTTGCAGAGACAAAGCACTACTAAGAATGTACATGCTTATTTGCAATCACTGGCCGGCCTACAGGTCCTCATCATAATGGCGCTCGGTAACGTCAAGTTCGATCACGCGCTTGCAAGTCTGACTTATTACACAAGGTGCGAACGAAATGCCCATAATGTATTCCGCAGGAGCTTGATTGCATTCAGGGGGTGCTCTGCACTACCGTGGGAATTTCCCGCGGATCACTCAGTAGACTCCACCTCTTGTTCGGTTGCAATCTCAGCAGTTGTTCGTGAACCAGATTCTTCCACCGAAGTTTCCGGGGTATCTTCAGCCGTCTTTTCGGTCTCTTCAATTTCACCTCCGTCTTCTGCAGCGCTACGTTCATCGTCTGTAGTAGCCTTACCACCATCCGCAGTTACGAAACCTTCGGAAACGGATGCGTCATCATTGGCAATTTCCGAATCATCTTCAACTCCAGAACCATCGTCAGGGGCGATATCGTCTTTAGCTGTAGGAACATCTTCAGCGGCGACGTCGTCTTCAGTGACAGCAAGACCACCTTCCTGTTCAGTACTATTCCCATCGACAGTAGGAGCGCTCACTTCTTGATGGGAGCCACCTTCTACTGTCGAAGCATCCAATTCAGCGACACTCTCGGCGGAAGTCTCCGCGCCCCGAAGGACTTCATCTTTAACAGCTTCCCCACCACCAACCGCAGCATCATCGCCCTCTGCAACTGCACTATCCTCAGCAGGTGCACTACCCTCTGTAGCTGCACCACTCTCTTCAGCTTCACCACTCTCTGCAGCTTTACCACCCTCTGCAGCAGCAGCCTCTACCGAAGAAGAAGACTGAGCGTCTTCTTCTTCGGTTGTCTCCTCCTTCTCAACTTCGCCGTCCTCTTCCGTGTCATCCTCTTCGTCTTCATGACCCTGGCTGGTCTGGGAGCTGTTCTCTGTCACTTTGGAGTCATACTCAACTTCAGTGCTTGGCTTGTCGCCAGGTGCCCTCTTCTTCCCGGGTTTGGGGGGCTTCACCAGAATTATCTCCGCCAAGTCGTAGAGTTTCGGCACTGTCTGAGGGCGAAATATTAATCAGAATAAAACAGACGTACCTGTTTGGATACATGCCCGGGCCCCAGTGGCAGTTCGAACGTGTTTCAAAGAGGGTCTCAGCAGTTCCAGGAACATAAAGGGTTACACAACAGCTGGCATAATGAAACCTATCATGGCGAATCACGAATGCAGTATACCGTAGAGACGCGAGCCTGATAGTCACGTGACGAACAGTGACAGTCAATGACGGGGCAGCGCACGAAAACAATCGTAGATAGTGACGTACCAGATGATTGGTTAATCGGCTGAGGTCATGTATGCTGTCAATACAGCTGAACACGCAGGGCGTCGTCCGCTGCGAGTACAGCACTCACAACTGGCCCGGAGCGCTGCTGCATATGCCCAGCTACCGTACCGAGCAGCATTCTGCTACAACCATCTGCTGGTCTCGACTCGACCACACCGAGGTAAATTCAACCACTCTTGGAGACGGCGGAGTCGAGTCCGGTGTTCGACGGTCGCATTTTTTTCCGCATAAGAGAAAAAAGAAAGGAGCTAAAATGTGGCCTCCTTTTAACCGGGAAGTCGTCTGACGTCGGACATCGCAGTCTCGTACAAAAGAAAAGCTGACCTAGAGCCCTCTCCCCCTTCCCCGATACAAAATCCCTGTCGTCGCTTTCCAACTGGACATACCAATTCCCAGCTGAGCATCCATAGATAAATTGTATAAATAAATTATTAAATAATAAATGTGTTCGCCGAGTAACACAAACAATTGTCGCCAACGCCAGCTACTACGTTACCCAAGAAAGAGACGTCTGGCCGAATGCGGCAGGCCGGCCGCAGCCCAATGTAGCCCAATGTACGGCCCACTATGATGGCTGAACGCACTGCCGTACCTACACCCAGCGCCGACGCGGACACCTTCAAACGCCATTTCGTTCGCGTTGAACCACGGATCGCGGCGCAGATAGACACTTCCGGGCCGGACCTGCCGACGAGCCTTCCCGTCGTCTTGACCTGCGCTTGCCAGATGTTGCGCGTGGCACGCAAACGGCCGTGTCGTGTGATCGATGCCATGCGCAGTGGCACCTCGCGCGGCACTGACAGCCTTTGCATGCGCTTTATCAAAAATGTGTCCAGGATCGATGCGTGCCGCCAATGCCAACGTCACGACAGTCGTTCCGGCAAAAAACACTCAAGGTCGTCTTTGTCTCCGGTCTGTAATCATTGACCTGAAGAAGATGCTCCCGTACATTGTTCTGCTTTCGGTCTTGCTTTTTACTACCGAGCTCCATCTTCTGAGTCTGCCTGCTGCTGTTTCTCTGTTCTCAATTATACTACTACATCTACATTCTACAAGTCTTCCAGACCAGTACGCCGCCTGCCGTGCAACACACACACACACACACACACACACACACACACACACACACGCGCGCGCGCGCGCGCTCGCGCTCCCCCTCCCCTCCCCCCTCCTCACCCACATACGCACTGGCGCTAACACAGACTACTGCAGTTTTTATCGACTCGTCTGCCTGCTGCTCTGCTCTGTTCTGAGACCCAGCGCGACTTCTTCTACATTTACTCAGCTGAAGCCTACCTCTGCCTACGCTCCTGCTCAGCTGCCTACCCCAACCCATTTCTACGAACTAACCTTTTCGCTACTTCGACTACTCTCGGCTCGTTTGTCTACTGCATGGCTCCTCTTCACTCTCCGGGTCCATCCGGAGATGCCGCACAGCATCGCTGGACGGCATCGCCAGGCATATCCCCACCGACCCCACCCCTTTTCACTCTGGTGCCTTCTGCAAGATCTTTCATCTGCCCTTCTTAGTGCTCACTTCATGTAGCGACTGT
This sequence comes from Ashinkailepas kermadecensis, assembly GCA_034440615.1. NCBI lineage: Eukaryota > Metazoa > Arthropoda > Thecostraca > Neolepadidae > Ashinkailepas > Ashinkailepas kermadecensis. The sequence goes on from JAOTOM010003595.1 coordinate 93,421, forward strand.
GTGACTCCTTTGTGTTCTCTTCCGTCTGCCCTGCCCCCCCCCCACATTTATATTTGTAATGTCCATTCCTTCCTCTCCCCGGGACTACTGCAGTGTCTCACTCTCATACTCGCTCATTGCTATGATATTGTGCAACACCATATGCCGCATTAACACACGCATAAACATACACTCCCATCACATCACTGACTAACACCACTCGCACAGAGAATAGCATGAACACCAATACGAACATATTTACAGGGGAGTTCTTCCTCTGTTGCTGGGATTATGGGAATATACGGGCTCCCTTCACACCTGAACGGTGGAGGAGGAACTCACCAAGATCACAGTAGCGCCGGAGCATGCACGACAAATTTGATCCGGGTCGCTCCTGATTCAGATAAAGAAAACATTGAACACGAATTATTCCCACAATGCACAACATCCACAAAGCACCTTTAGCCCATGCACGCTCGGGAGTTGGTCTGCATAGCGGTAGGAAACCTGACCCTGAAGTTAGAGGGCCAGATTGTCTCTGCAGTCCACAGTCCCCCATTCCACAACGCAACACGACACTCACCTACTCTTTCTAATGCTTAGCACGTGTATACTCCCACACACACCAAAGCCGGCTACCTACTTTTGAGAAACCCTGCACACGAACATATCTGTTCCTTTTCCCCACCACTCGAATCATACATGCACTGTATAAAAGAAAAAAAAGCGAACGAAAAAAAGAAGAATACTTTAAAATGTAAAAGATGTTAAGAAAGCAACACGGTACCAGAAGAAAAAGATACATTAGAAACGGAACCAAAAAATATTCTTATTTTTTTACTCACAAAGGCGCGCAAAGAAAAGTAAGAAAGTTAATGGGATATTTTTTACAGAATGCAAAATGTACGTTACAAAGGGTGTATGTACCTTAAATGGATTTGTGTAATGTTGATGGGGAAATACTTGATGCACGCTACCTCCCTACCCCCATCTACACTCCATGCCCCAATTTGGCACTGTCTGGACATTAACACTCAACTACGTCATCTCCAGCTGCTTCTCTCATCTCGTCTCTTCTCATCAGCTCCTGACATCTCCTTTCATCTCTGCTCACCTTCAAGCCCGCTCCCACCCGTCTCCTCTCCAGTACTCCATAAGTATGCACACACATACACAACATGGTACACAAGTCAACTCACACAAAACATCATCACATCATCATAGCGTCACCAACAGCCAACATCACCACACTGGTGGCGAGCTGTCAAATTTCTACCAACATCAACAAGTTATGAACCGTTCCTACTCATGTTCTGTGCCACACATACTTTCTCCGAAGTATGGAAACTGTCCATCTTGCACCTCATTCATAGCTATCCGAAACCTACCGATATTATCTAGCCGATCAGCGCAGAAATATCCCAGAGAGCCATGCATGAGCAGTTAGAAGAATATTTCATTGTAACCTTTTTTCTTACCGTGTTAGCATGGGTTCAGGTCTAATCATGCTACTGACAGAACTTTCCTTTCTATGACAGATCACTTTCCTTTCTATGACCGATCGCTTTTCTTGTGTTCGTGCACAAGCGTAAGACTTTATTGCTATGCTTGCTGCCCGAAAAGCTTCGATGTCATCCCCCAAGTTTTGCTGCTCCACAAACTGGCATTACATGGTATTGATGGTCGCTGCTAGCTTACTAGCTTCCTTGCAGATCACTATAAGCAGGTGTCGATGCCAGGTCCCTGTGGGTTCTATGTTGTATCGCGGCCATGACAAAATGTAATGGGCAGGTAGCAAACATTTCCCTCGGCCCTTCATTGTTTTCATTTTCACCAACGACCTTCCCCTGTACGTCCCCCCCCCAGCCCATCGACTCTGAACTAGCGCATTACGCCGTCGACGTACGGGTGGCCACGTCTGGGGGTTCAGCGACATTGCTGTGCGGGTGGCCACGTCTGGCGGTTTAGCGACATTGCTGTGCTGGTCGCAGAGATGCAGCACAGTCCGTATATCTGTCTGCCTCTCTGTCTCTCTGTCTCTCTGTCTCTCTGTCTCTCTGTCTCTCTGTCTCTCTGTCTCTCTGTCTCTCTGTCTCTCTGTCTCTCTGTCTCTCTGTCTCTCTGTCTCTCTGTCTCTCTGTCTCTCTGTCTCTCTGTCTCTTCTGTCTCTCTGTCTCTCTGTCTCTCTGTCTCTCTGTCTATCTGTCTCTCTGTCTCTCTGTCTCTCTGTCTCTCTGTCTCTCTGTCTCTCTGTCTCTCTGTCTCCGTCTCTGTATTTATCTCACGGTATATATATATATATATATATATATATATATATATATATATATATCTCTCTCTCTCTCTCTCTCTCTCTCTTTCTCTCTCTCTCTCTCTCTCTCTCTCGCTCTCATCGTGTTGGAAAATTCAGGCACAAATAACACTTTCGTCACCTGATTCAGAGTCCGCCTACAATGAACTAGTCACCACTACTCTGGTGCAGGGGCTGGTGGTATCGATCGTGCGCTATGGTCTGAATATATATGGCGGCGCTAATGAGACACAGTTGCATCAGCCACAAACGTGTTTAATTATGACCGAAGAATCATTTCCGGTGGCAGAAAATACGACATATCAACGACGTTCGGCACGGGTCCGACTGGCATTCCGCAACCCACATGCACCAATGTCAATGTCTCAACCTACTGAAAAGAGTGTTCACCACTAGACTCCTGTGAGTCACTCGCCACTAACCTGCATTCTAGTCACGAGCAGCACCAACTCTCTACCCGACGGTCTGACTCCAGACATCCCCGTGCCCCCACAATCCGAATTGGGTTCGTTAGATGGAGATAGATTAGATTAGATAGATAGCTTAGATATACTATATTTTTATGCTCAACCGTGGCAGCATGCAGCGATCGTCATCAGACCATCCACAACCTAAATCCAACGAAATTCAAACTAAGCTTTAAAAAGTACCTACCTAAGGAGTGGTGAGACTGTTTGGATACGAGTCGCAGGTATCTTTACATGCGAATTGTATATGTGCGTTTATGCACAATATGAGTGTGCTTGTTTTGTTTTCCAATGGCTGTTGCAATCGTCGTTCATATACCAATGTCATTCAGCTCGCCATAATTGCTCTCGAAACTGCTCTGCTCGTGTTCTCATTGGTTCTCGAAGTGTTTCGATGAAAATATTGCTCATCTAGAATTCATGAAGCACGTTTTACGCATATTATACTTGTCTCGATAATCCGCCGAAAACATGGAAGTTAACTTCATTTCATATATACGAAGAGCATATTTTGAAGATTACAATAGCATAAAAGATCTGAAATGAACGGAGAGAGTGTAGCCATTATGCGAGGTGGAAATATAGTGTAATATAAGGCATGTACATCTGTGGTACAGTTCATGCATTATATCTTCTGTGGAAATAAATTTGAATGACTATGTGCGCATTCCGAGATGCATCCCACACCATTGGCTACACCACCATTGTGGTTGGGGGAATAGATTCGCCTCAATATTTAAACATTTAACGTTGCGCCTGTGTGAGTTGCATGGAAAGAGTGGACCCAACAAGCATAATATCCCCTACACAATCTTACCCTGGCGGAGGCCGTAAACCACATCACTGCAGCAAATCTCAGAGCTTTTGACTGTTCACACGCGAACGAATGGTAAATGGTGAACGTCGAATATCGAACTTAGCCAGCGTTTTAGAACGAACTACCTTTGCTCTTGAATTAACGCAATAAAAAATGATCCCAAGCCTGAACAACGAAAAGGAAATATCTGAAAGCGTCACTAATGCTTCCGTCAGGAACGAGTACCGTACCTATACTGTCTGTACCTGGATGTACCTGTACTGTGCTATAATTACACCGTCATAGGCGACGCATTGCCGGTGTCTCACCCCTTCATCTCTGAGGAGGCGCACCAGCGGCTCCTCATATTTGCCGAACTTCTTAGCCAGCTCCGCCATCTGGATTTCTCGCTCCTCTTCCTCTAGCGAGTCATCCTCCTCCGGCGACAGGTCACGGGTGCTCCCTGCGAAGCTGCTCACACTGGATTAACAGGCAGCGGCAGATGTCCAGCAGCTATGCGATGCTGGGTGATCACGTGCAGGTATTCGGCGAGATTGTGTGTGATTGCCTTGCGACGCTAGTTTACATGTGCTACCCTGACATTCTCTGGTATGGAGGAGGGATAATTAGGTAGAATTCTGAACCCTTACTTGGCTGCATTATTGGTGGTGTATTTTTCTGGATAATATGCTATGCGATCTGAATTTCATTGCTGCACTCTACTGGAGTGCGTTGGAGTGCCAATTGTCTAATTGTTCTTGCTATCACTGGAATGTGCTAGGAACTCAGACACTGTATCGGTGTGTTCAAACCACACATTTGCGGTGTGTGGTGCAAAAAGTCGCATAATCTCCGGTCAGTGTACGTTATAAGCCAGGACGCCGATCACCATTTTTGTGGCATGCTTCCCGACGGAACGAAAACCCTTATTTGTGTTCAAATGATTATAAATAATATGAACGCTTTTTAAGTTTTGGATTGCAAGTTTATCAACAAAATCCCAAAATATATCTAAAACAAAAGGCCTGTCATAAACTCCAACTATGATTTTCATCTCTAAAAAGTGACCGACTCGTGGTCAATTTCCATCTCTATGTTGTGGCACTCTCGTGGCTACAAGACGGCCGAATTTGCATACCGCCCACTGTTTTTGGTACTACAGGCATCCAGACATCTACCACAATCGCCAGTGCCTGTTCAGGACAATAAATGCCGTGATTTCTAAATAGAAAAGTATGCATATCACCAAGCTGAACATTCAGAATGTTTGCTTGCTAGCCATATCAGCAAACCAATGCCTGTCGGAGTCCTCCCAGTGGTGTGTCAATACCGATAATGGTCCAGGAGACGTTTGTGTCCGAAATCGCGACTGAGACATCGTTCCCGCCCGGAGGCGGGCAGGTCATTTGACCACTCGGCTACACACACACACCACAAGATGAGTGAATGTCAGAGTTGACCGGTTATTCGAGATGCGATCAAAAAGTTCCGAGATTACGCCTATAAAATGCAGAAAGCGTACCTGATTTAAATTTCGCCACCTCCCCTTCGAAGTAGTCACATTGTGCAGCGATACACCTCTCCCAGCGCTTCAGTCCGGCTTGTAACGGTCCCTGGAAGTCTCATCTTTAAGCGTGTCAAGCGCCACCTGCGCTTCGCCCTGGGTCTCCTCCACGGTGTCAAAACGGCGACCCGTCAACTTGAACTTCATCTTGGGGAAGAGGAAGAAGTCGCATGGAGCCAACTTCGGCGGATAGGGGGGGGGCGACGATCGTGTTGGTGCGGCCCAAAAATTCGCGCAATTTTAACGCACTGCAAGCGAGCGCGTTGTCATGCTGGAGCAGCCAATTACCATATCGTCACGGTTCAAGTCGTTTGCAACGAAGGTCCTCCCTCAGATTCCTCAGAACGGTACAGTAGACCTCGGCGTTGACTGTCTGACCTTGAGGGACAAATTCACGATGCACAATCCCGCGCAATTCCCCCCCACACACACAAAAACGACAAGCATGCTCTTGGTCGCACTCCTGACCTGCATCGACTTTTTCGGTATTTGAGATAGCCAGTTCTTCCACTGCGAAGACTATTGCTTGGTCTCTGGGTTGTAGCCGTAGGCCCATCTCTCGTCACCGGTGATCATCCTCGACATGAAGGTTGGGTCAACCTGAGCCTGTTGAAGGAGATCCTCGTACACTTCGACACGGTGCTGCTACTGTTCTAGGGTCAGAAGCCTGGACACCGACTTGGCAGCGACGCGTTGCATGTTGAAATCGGACCTGAGCATTGTCTGAACTGATCCAAATGACACGCTGACGATGTCCACAACTTCATTGATGTTGATCCCACGATTCTGACGCGCACAATTCGTCCAATTTCTTCGACATTTCCAGAAGTTGTGCTCGTTGAGGGTCCTCCTGACCTCTCGTCATCCTCCAGTAGCGTCCTGCCCTCTTTGAAGCGCGAGTGCCACTCGAAACACCTCGCTCGGCTCGTTGCGTCATTGCTGTAGGCCTGCTGCAACATTTCAAGGGTCCTGCTGCAACATTTCAAGGGTCCCGTTGCAGATTTCCTGAGTTTGACACGGTCTAATTTGATGTTCGCTCTCTGCTCAAGTTTGAGGTATATAATGGAATGGCAAATGAGCACCTGCACGTGGTCACAGAACCGCGTGTAACACAGCTCCCGATGAGTACAGCATGACGTCACGTGGCATACTGGCCCACGGCAGTTGCTGCTCGCTCCTGCTGTTCGCACGTGACCGTCCCGTGCTCAGTTTGTTCGCAACAGGAACAGTCTCGGAACTTTTTGATCGCATATCGCATGTTTTTTTCTTTAAAAAATATACAAATTAATTTTGTATCATGCCGAATTGGAAATTTTAGGCCGCTTATTTGTATTCAGTAATTGCTATATTGTGAAATGAGCATGATACTTGTTTCATCCATGACAATGTTCCAAAGAGTTTGAGCAGTAAATTAAATCTGGACTCGAATCGCTTGTTCGTGACGTGTCTTTTCACCGGGTTTGCTGACGTCTAGTGTTGATACCTGTTTGACTGCTTTATTCAGTTGATTATTTTTTGCGCTGCAGAATGTAGGCTGCCTACAGCGCCAAAAATATGTTGTTGCGAGAAGAGCGTTTCCACGGAAGAGCAATATTATCAATGGGATCTTGCCATCAAATAAAACATGAGAGATTCATTTCGAGGAGGGAGTTAGAGCTGATGACGATCTGGACATGCATCAGGTGAGCTTCGCTGCTTGGTCAGCCATTGCATTTGCTTATTGAATTTGCAGTGCTTGCTGATCGGCTCACTGCTAACCAGCTGACTGCGATCCTTCGCCAGCCATGTGCACTAAAGCAATGCATGAAGCCTTCGCCAGGGAATTATGCAGAGGAGTAGGTAGTGGAGCTTAATATTCAGGGGAGTTATGAAGGACTTTCCTGGAGAGAACGGAGAAGCAGAGTATCGAGGGAGATTTTTGACCACCCAGCGGTATCGCAAGGATTTTTGTTTTACAGATGTGGAGGGTAGATACAGATACAGTAGAATACATACAGATAAATTGCACATAGATATAATACGTACAGGTAGAATCAACTGAGGTCTGAATAGAATCAACTGAGGTTCCAGCAAAGTAGTTCAAGTCAGTGGGATTTCGATGGCCTTCAACTAGTATGTGACAATTGGGGCCTTTTTACATCTCTTGGCTTGCAGCCGGTATCTCACCCCTTCATTTGCAATGAACGAATTTAAAAGGCCTACAAAAAGGGCGAACAGCTCCCGCTCGTGGCAAGCAACGGTGCCGTCTCCGGTGGCTATTGCATTGAAAAGATTTGCTGTTGTCTATATAATTTGAGTTTTTCGTAGGCCAACACAAAGCGGTTGCTGATGGTTTGGATGTTCACAATTGGACATCATGCAGTTGGCCATGCAGTTGGCCATGGAGAGCCTACAGTTGGCAAGCTGATACATCCGGTCATTCGTTCATTTCGTTGCTACCGTTAACTTGGTGACTGACGAGCGCCTGGCCTAGGTTCGCTGAAATAACTACCAGTTCCCAGCCCAGTGTCTCCATTTGTGTGCATGGACGATACAATCACGGGTTCATCAACGTTGGCACGACATCGCTTCGCGGACTGATAGAAGTTCTTGGAATTAGTCATGTCATTCGTGGTGCACTATATAAATAGCAGTATGCATGCAGAGTTCCCTTTTCAGTGGGCAGAAGAATGGCAAGTTATTATTTTTGTCAGCACGCCATAGCTTGCTATAATATTTCACGGTTATAACTTTTCGGCATTTATCAGTATTTAGCCCTGTTCGTAAATACTGCAAATAGTTGCTCAGCGTAGTAGTCGACAAAGGCATAGTGTCATCACTTATTTGTACTGCTCTACATTCCTTCTTCAAATGGACTTGCAATTCCTCGAAGTCAGTTCGTCCCAACTCTACGGCTGCTTTTTCTTAGCGACTCATATTGTATCCCACAACAAACAAACAAACAATCCGCACCAGGTAGACACGCACTCGTGACGCCCATTAAAACCAGCCGAGGCAATCGGACCGACCCGGCCGACCGGCGCCCCTTCAGACACCCCACCTGGACTGCGTCTGCTCGTTGCTCGTCAGGTCCAGCACGTCCAGGCACGACTCGTCCTCGTCGTCCAGCTCCGAGCACGACACTGTCTTCCGATGTTTGATGTTGTGCCGGATATTGAACTGCCTCTGCGGTCGGTCGGTGCACGTCACAGGTGGGATTGGTCGGGGCGGCACGCCACCGCCGCACCGACGCACGGGACCAACAGCCGGCCGCGACAGCCACACTGAGCCTCACTGATCCTCACGAGTGAGTCTTTTCCAATCCAACGTCAAGGTCAATGTCAGTCCCGTCGCGTGGCTTTCAGGACGGAGAAGGGAACATAGCTACAGACAGATGCTACTTGAATAGCACGGTAAATTTACTTTGCCGTTGGCTGGAGATTGAGCATACGGATGCTTAGTTTTACTTTATGATTGGCAATCAATACTCCTGCATTCAAAGCGATAACATAGAGGATGAGTTATGTGAGACTAAATTCCACGTCGTCAATTGTCATCACGCTGAACATTTGCGTTCAGTTCGAACCGTATCGTGCTGCGGTTGTGCTTTGCGTCGTGCTACAAGGATCACGAACAGTTTTTACCCTTTGAACTTTGGTCAGCTTTGCTTTCGTCTTCTGGAAGGATACCACAAATGCGGACTCCAGCATGTCGGGAGGTTTCTCCATTTTCATGTCTTCTACTAGGCCTTTCAATCTTTTGTTCTCTTGCATCTGCAAAAAAATAAAGGGAGGATTATTTCTTCTTTACTTACGAATTGAATCTCGATGCGGTGCGATCAGTTAATGCAGTGAAGAAGCTGCAGCCCACATCGCAGTGATATATCTTGATGAACAAGTGTTAAAAAATCGCAATATTTCATTATTGTGTTACCATTTCACTTTATTTTAACTTCACATTCACACTAATTTCATACAACATTTTCTACCACAGTTGCCTTGCTTCCACACTGTCATGTTGGCATCCATGAACAGCAGGAATTCTGCCATTATTCAATCCAAGGTGCTAAGGAAAACGAGGTACGAATTTCAATCACGACACCGAAGATCGTGTCAAGAACCAGGAGTGACCCTTGTATCTGAAGGACCCTAGTGTCTCAGTCCACCGTAGTGATCAAATTCGATTGTGGTTACACTTGTACCTTCATAAACTCTCGAATTGCCTTTTGCAACACGTCACAACAAACACAATCGCATCACACTTTCGGCATACTGGGGCATATCCTGAGTGTCTATCTCGAAGATGAGCGGCCAATTTGAAATAGCAGACGCCTTATTTCAGCAATTGTTTTACCGTCCATCTACCTCGGCGGGACACCGACTGATCTGAAGCATGCAGCTTGAGTACGATTGGATCAGGTACGTGACAAACAGCACACAGACCTTATCCTAGTGGCTAAGCACGGCTATACGGGTAGCTATGATTGGTACCATTCCTCCCCCTTCGGTTTGGAAGCCCAATACAAATACTTTGGGCAGGGGTGAATAAGCCTGTGCCAGCTCTTGGTAGTCACTGGATGGGCGTCAACGTCAACACACAGCACCAATTCTCTGGAATGGCCTAAACACCGAAATTAGCGGAAAGTGCTCATACTTTTAAGCCAGCCAAATTACAGGAAACATTCTTATTAGCTCGAAAGGATGATAGGTATGCATTTCTGGAATTGCACGGAGGTGAGGGCCGTATTGCGGTCGTCAGCAGGCACGGAGCTGGTGGGAGGAGGTGCTTTGGATATCTTGCTCTCGTTGACTGTGCTCTGTGCGTCATGGGCGAGTTCTTCGATCCGTTCTTACCTCTTCGCCACTCGGCCTGATGGATTGGTTGATGTTTTTATCCCGTGTACAGCTCTGCCCCTCCCGCCATATTAGTCGGCTCTCTGGTCGGCGGTTGCCGAGCCACCCCCCCCCGCCATCGTTGTCACATTTTCATGACGTCATAGACGAAATCAGGCTGGCCACTTATCACATACACCCGTGAGAAGAGGCGCAGCCAAGGGGACCCTGAGTATGATTTTTCTTTATTTTCAGAGTATTATTTTCATCCCTGCTCAAGCCGCCTCCCACCGCAGGAACCTACCGTATGAACTGACATCAGCCGCTTCCTGTCAGCAATCTGCCTGCGCTAGTAACACCGTTAACGAATACATTGCCTTGCAGAAGTTGTTCCACACAAACATTTAGCTCTGAAAGGCGGCTAATTCGTATACATTCTGCAATGAACGTGAACTATTTTTATATGGATTAACCCTATTTCGGAATGGGAAGGCCACCCGTATGGTTTTTCGCCAGCCGTCTCCTAACGCTTTGTGATGAGAGAGTGAAACTCGGTTGTTTTTCCAAACTTCTTTTTATATTTCGTGCGAAAGTTTAGGTTCGCAACTTTGTCAGAGGCGGCTCCAGGAGCGAATATTGGGAGGCACCTCCGATTACTTTTGCGAAAATCTGGACACCACAAATTCATCCAAATATTGGCCTTCTTTTGCAGTTTACGTGACTATTACGTGACCATAATTTGGAATTATGTTGCTCATATTACCTTGTTTTCCTAAAAATGCTTATTTTCAGCCTAATCATGTCGAGGGCAGATCCAGGAGAAAACGAAAGTGGGAAACACGCAACAAGTTTTCTCAAAGCTGCATCAATTACGTTGCCGTCGGGAAATTGGAAGGATGGGATGAAATCAGGACAAAAGATAATAATGTATCATAAGCAGTGGTGGAGCCAGACGACTTTTCCAATCATGGATCCAGGAGGTGACGGAAGATATTCAGGACACACTCTATTCAAACTATTGCAAGCAATGCCAAGACGAAGGTGACGCTCTGCCAATGAGGAAGCAAGGAGGGAGAGGAGTGAATTCGGAGGAATAAATTCAGGACAAACGATCGCAACCAGCCGCACACAGTGGCGGAACCAGGATAATTTACTGATCGCCAATGATTGTAGTAGCCTTCCCACTCAGGCCTCCTAGATCCTTCCTAACATACTTCCCTGGTGACGCCTCTGGTGAAAATCTTAAGGTAGATATTGATGGCATGCAAGAATAACGAAATAGTAGATATTTGTGGCACTGCCTGTGAAGAAGGACCAGCCACAATGAACAGGTGACACCCACCCTCCCTTAGGTTCTTGGCTACGCCATTGTCGGTTTTAAATGCGCATGTATGAACACCAAATTTTGATTTTGATCACTCAGAATTATTTAGGCCCGTCCATGAACAATTTTCCTGATGAAAAATACAAGCACGGTATCAAATGGTTTGGATCAAGTTCCATATTCTTTCGTCCTGAGCTTGCCTTTTTTTATATGATAAAGGTGTAGTTTAGATTACCTGTTTCCTGATTTTATCTGCCCTGTCCTACCGGTTGTACTCACTTGAGATACGGCCCTGCCTTGTCCATCGGCTGTACTCACTTGATTCGGCCCTGTCCTGTTCCACAGACTGTACTCACTTGATACGACCCTGTCCTGTTCTGCAGACTGTACTCACTTGATAAGGTCCTGCCCTGTTCTGCACTGATCAGATGGCGAGCTCGGCTCTGTCCTGCAGACTTTGTTCCGCTGGCTAGTATTGGCTCTGTCATGCAGACTGTGCTCTTCACCTGACCTGTCCCTGCCCTGTCCTACAGACTTTGCTCAACCGGCGAGTCTCGGCTCTGTCCTGCAGATTGTGTTCCTCACCTGACTTGCCCTGTCCTGTCCTGCAAACTTTGCTCAACCGGCGAGTCTCGGCTCTGTCCTGCAGACTGTGCTCTTCACCGGACCTGTCCCTGCCCCTGTCATACATGGATTGCTCTTCTCACCTGACGCGTCTCGGCTCTGTCCTGCAAGCTATGTTCTTGGTCCTGGTAGATGCGAGTCATCAGTGTTCTCATGTACTGCCGGTCGTTCAGACGAAGAATGTCGGTTCCCAACAGCTGCTCCAGACGGTTCCTTACGCGAGTGTTAAACGTCACCCTGCAAACCACACATTATTGTCAAGTTAGAAGCGATCAAGTCAAAAGAGGACAGTTGGAAGCAAAGTATCTTGTCACCAGAATCGGGTTTAAACAAAGCAAGCAGTACAATGCAGTCCAAAATAAGCAGTTCCAGCACATAATTCAGCTATATATTCGTCATATTGGAAGCCCAACGCTGGTATTTGATATCTTCCAGCCCCTTTCCACATCTGTTGCCGATTACGGATAGTAGCTGATTGTTTTATTGCTGATAGGTATGCGTCACCGTGCATGCGACCATACTCGTATGTAAGGATTGTCGCTATACGATGACCTCTCTCACCTTCAACGACAACGCTGACGCAAACTACACACGATGAAGCGATTAACACAAAGACCAGTAAACTTGGAAATATGCACTGCAACCCATGATGCCCAAAGACTTGGTGCAAGAGCATTTAGTCACATTTGACCCCGCAAGGTCACCTACACATTTTTGGTCATACCTCCGTGGCATGATCTCATAGCAATCTGAACTTCTGTGCACGCATAGAAGGCAGCGCGTGCTATCAAATATATTCAGGTTTTTGCGCTATGGCCAGGCTGGAACTTCTGAGCATGGAAACAAAAGATTAGCTGCAACCTTGACCTGACCATGTAAGCCGAGGTGACCATTAGGTCACCTAAATTATGTTTGTGTTTTTCTTGTGACTAATATCAACACGGCAATATAAAAAATGTAGGCATCTGTAAAACCCTACTATTAATAGCCCCTAAAATTACGACTAAAATAGAGTTTTTTGAAACCACTGACCTGACTTTGCCCTCGTCCAGATCAGCGACCCTGGGTCTCTAGACACAAATGCGAACTGCACTATATCCGCTATTCAATCGTAAAGAGGCACTTCAAATTTAGCACGATCGCGCCACGCAATCGGCGGCTATCGCGGAAAAACACGAGAGGGTCTAACATCCGCCCGGCGGCTCTATGGTTCATGCGATCCGTTCTTAGCAGAACAATTGACTCGTGGTCACACATTCAAAACGCCAGCTTGTATACATCCATCTTCGATGGGCTTCAAGTGCATCATTTCTTTTGTGTCTATAGCGTGACTTGTCTTGCAACTTGCATTTCACAAGGTAGCGGATATCGATGCAACTCCAGCATGAAAACCACGCTTTCAGGTAAAATGCACTTCGGGAATAGGTGAAGCATGCCCTCGTATTCACCAGTGTCTGAAGCCCTCTGGCAGTCGTCAGGCCAAGAGGAAATCACAGTATGCTGCTTCAGCGCTTTTTGGACCGGCTGCTCAGTTTTAGGCACATCTCTCTTCCGATACTTCATTCATTGAATGGAGCACTCATGACCGGCATCATGAAGGACTTCTTATTGGTATTTGGAAACAGTCATTCATTCTCCCACTACTTTCTAAGCGCATATAAAACTTTCAGCTGGAAGTCGCTTAAAGTTTTCCACCTGGTCCGTGGCTGCGCTCTCTAGCTGGTGCGTTCACGACAAATCGGCCGGTGTTCAACATTCTCACCCCTCCGATCTTGATGAAAATTGACACCTAGGGTTACACTGGGCGATAAGTACACCTGCCATAATATTAGACTTGTCACCTCAGCGGTTTGATATTTATGGCCTCTGACAAGGTAGGCTCATCATATAACAAGGGTCGCAAGGTACCTTCGATTACTGATTGCTCATCTAAGATGTATTTTAGCTGGAAGGTAAACAGATCGGTGGACTCGGAAGGGTCCACATATTTTATTCCCAGCATTATTTATTAACCGACTTAATCTAAGTGTACGACTAAATAACCTTGGGTCAGGTCAACTCGTTCGGATATTTTGCCTTGGGAACTACTCTGTTTTAAGGCCCTTAATGCAGACCTGAAACTTTTAATGTGCATGCGAAAATAAAATAATGGGTGTGTTTCTTGAAAACCGGTTTTTCGGTCAACTTTGCGCCTAATTTCTGTTTAGTTGTAGCATTCATTTTGTTTTGTCATTCAGAATGAACAAAGTGTAATAGAGGACGGATGCTTAGTGCCTGGGCACATTGGGCAGTGATGATCAGCTGCAGACGAGAGCTCTGGAAAACATTATACGCTCAGAGTCGTTAGCGTGCCATATTTCAACCCTCGCCAGGCTGGATGGCTATCGCCCCTTCCTAATCCACTCGGATTTCTCCGGGATAGCGGCCGACTACACAGAGTACACGCAGACACACGGCGCTTCCAGTACCTTCTGTTTCTACAATTTCACTGTAAAGTCATAAAGTCATAAAGTGTTAAGGCTTAATAAGAGCCACAGGGTTAAGCCTATCTGGGTCAAGCCTATCTGGAAAAGGTACTAGAAATGTACATACTCTCACCCCAATCAATCCCTTATCTCAAGTTCCCAGGAAGCTATATATCGCAGCCTATCTAGCACCAATTCACTTGCTATTGCATAACACACTCCCATTGTGCTACCATAGACAATCTCATCAGTATCACATCCAGAAGGAAGGTGCTGAATCCACTGCTAGGTACACTATATAAAGTTATAAAGCGCTTAGACTTAATAACAGACTCACTTGCTATTGCATAACACACTAAACAATTACAAACTCCTCCCATCATACCCATTGTGCTACCATAGACAATCTCATCAGTATCACATCCCGAAGGAAGGTGCTGAATCTACTGCTAGGTGCACCCTATATAAAGTTATAAAGCGTTTAGACTTAATAAGAGACCCAAGGGCCCATCCAGTTAAGTCTGTAAATGGAAGATAATATAAGCCTGGTAAAAAGACCCTTCCCATCCATCCCACATCCTGAAGAACCAGTCCTCCAATATCCCACACACCTATCAATTCCTATCTACCCTAGCTTTCCAGCCCTAGTCCCCTGGTCTCTCTTAACACATGTGGATTGAATGCCTTATCAATAATTTTCAAACTGCATCCATACCTGCTTAAAGGGGTCTGTGCCGTGCACACTTACTTAACATACATCTCACCACATTCATCACAAATTAGAACTCAAAAACAAGATTTTCCTGTCTAAAAAATGTATCCACCCTACTTTTAAATACATTCAATGAGGATCTCCCCACAACATCAGCAGGCAGCCCATTCCACCGATCAACAACCCTTTGACTGAAGACCTGTTGTCGCTTAACTGTCCTACACCTCAACTTGTCTAACCTGAATTGATGACCCCTATGCGATACTCTAAACTGAAGAGCGCCATTTAAATTGACCTGATCTAGTCCTTTAACAATTTTGTACATTTCAATCGTGTCCCCCCTTAATCTCCTATACTTGAGTGAGTACATATCTAATGCCACAAGCCTTTTTGCAGATTTTAAGTTACCTATTCTACTGATGAGTCTAGTTGCTTTGCGCTGCACTCTCTCTAACTTGTCTATATCTTTTTCTAGGTAGGGCCTCCAAGCTTGTACAGAATATTCCAAGTGAGGTCGCACGTATGCTAAGTACAGTTTTTTCATGACTTCCTTGCTTTTATACATCACACTCTTATTAATGAGTCCCAGCATTCTGAGTGCCTGTTCCTAGCTAAGCTACATTGCTTTTCTGCTTTAAGGTCTTTTTAAACCAACACACCTAAGTCCCTTTCCTCTTCAATAACATCCAGTTCCCTCCCTCCAATTGTATATCTGAAAGTCTCACTCCAGACCCCAGATGCATAACCTTACACTTGTCATAGTTGAAAGACATCTGCCATTGATCAGCCCACTTTTTTAGGTCCTCCAAGTCTAGTTGAATATTTCCAGATTGATCACAACTGTTTGCCACTCCTACCAGCTTGATGCCATCCGCAAATTTGAACACTCCATTCCTCAGCCCTACCTCAATGTTATTCACAAAGATGATAAAGAGAAGTGGCCCTAGAACAGAGCCCTGTGGTACTCCACTCGGAACATCCTTCCAATCAGATTTACATCCAGTTAATATTACCCTTTGTTTCCTTCCCCTCAACCATGCTTCAATCCAACCTATAACGTTTCCAACAATCCCGTGTTGCTGTAGTTGATGAATTAGCCTCCCATGTGGAACTTTATCAAAAGCTTTGCTAAAGTCCAAGTACACAACATCTATCCTGCTTTGATTGTCTACTTCTTTAGTAACATACTCCATGAACTCCAAAAGGATAGTTAAACAAGACCTTCGAGATCGAAATCCATGTTGGGTATCCCTTAAAAGATTGTGCCTATCAAGATGAATCTGAACATTCTGTTTAACCAGATTTTCTAGTACCTTGCAAACTATTGAGGTCAAACTGACTGGCCTGTAGTTCCCTACACACTTCATACTTCCCTTTTAGAAAATTGGTACTACATTTGCATTTCTCCAATCTTCAGGCACTTCAGAATATTCCATAGACCGCCTGAAAATTATACCTACGGGAACTGCTAAAGCTTTAGCACACTCTACTAAAACCATAGCATATATATCATCTGGTCCAGAAGCTTTATTAGGTTTTATATTCTGCAACAGCTTTTCTACAGCTTCTGTAGTTATTGTAAGATACTCCAACCTATCACCTGTCATGGCATACGATTCAGTTGTTTCTATTCTACCAGAATTCTCTTTAGTAAATAAAGACTGATGAGAATTGCTTGCTTAGGGATTCCACAATATCACAATCATCAACCACTAATTCCCCATCTACCTCCAGTGGTCCTACACAACACTTCTTAGCCTTAACATTTTAAAAACTAAAGAATCTCTTAGCATTACCTGCTGAGCATTCCCTGTAATCTGTTTTGCATATGCAACGTCGTTTATATATATACACTGTTTTGGCCGTCCCATGGGTATACTGACATAGTACTATACTGCTGTCCTGTAATTGTAAATGCTGTAACTCCGTAAGCCAGCCGACTTGCCGCCCCGTAAATGTAACGCGTCTCAGTACGTTTTCATAGCCAGCTGCCCGGCCGGCTTAACGCTAACTCAGAGTTCCTGGACAATGGTCATGCGGCTGATGGAAATGACGCCGTACATTTCGTCAACCACTGGCGCGTCCCAAGTGAACCACCCCCGACTGGCAGATGAGTCTGGACTGTTGAGCGACGCGGGTCTACGGGTGGCTGCTACGTGCGTCTGTTGCGTGACTGCCGAGTGATGCTTGAATCTCGGGACTTTGAATATTTTCGGTTTGCGGCCTGTCTCTGAGAACTTTTGCCTGAACGCTGAATTCATACGCTTGCGTGAGCTGCTGTTTGACTGTTGACTATCACGTTTACTTTAATATTACTTGCACAAATATAGTGCAAAATTAACGCGAACTTTAGAGTTGATAATTCGCGGTGCGAAGTACGATCTAGACTAGTTCACGTGCCAAGAATGGGACTTCGCTACACATATCTCATGCAAATTTCAGGTCAAAGTCGAAAGTAGACATTGAACTGGGACGGATGAAAGATAGTCGGTTCCAAAACCTTTAAAGTGTTGGCATTCAGAGTAGTTGCTACATATGAACACCAAATTCGGAGCATGCTCTTGTTTAATCAAAGCGAACGAGTATACTGTCTCTAAATTTAAATCAGTGGAGATTCTTGAACTGAGGCTAGGCAAATCTCAGCATTTTGTACCGCATTCAGTTGGAAAAATTGAATTCGTGGTAAGTTTTTTTTCATGCCGGAAATGATAAAGAGCGTCCAATGAGTATTATGTTTGATAAATGTCAATGGTCCATAACATATTGTCAGGACAAATTGTCGTATTATAATGTATTTTATAATTTCTATGCAATAACATCTTTTAGAGAATGTTGTTCTTCACGAAGTCATATTCGTTCTTTTATTATCGTTCTTTATCGTTTATCGTTCTTTGTCATGATCGTTCTTCACGAAGTCATATCGGGATTCAGCTTCAGGGCCGCCTAAGTCGTGAGACATGACAATGGACGGCCTAACAATGGCCTGAGATGACCTGACCTCATGTAATCTGGTCTTATTAGACATTTATCTGGACTTACTTTCCAAGAAGTGCTCACCGGCGAAGGTCGACTTCAGGCTCGAACTTACTTGACCATACGGCGTGAACTGACCTGACCTTACGATTTTCGCATATTGAACAGAGGTATGCATTTTGGTTGAATCGTAGGGATCGTGACTCAAAATTATCAAAGTTATCAAAGTCGTCAAAACCATCAAAGGCGTCAGATCAACTGCATACCAAGCCGTTGATCTGACGAATCCAATATTGTGCTAAGCATGATTACCGCTCAGGATAACCCTTGGTACCAATTTCCCTCAACATCGGATGCAAAACTGGCAATATGGCCGTTCGATTTGTCATAGAGTACCGAGCCCCAGCTGCCTCTTTCCAGGCTGTCTTGCTTTACGGTCAATTTGGCTTTTTCACCATGCCTCAGACGTAATCTATCTTAGCATATTTCGAAATGTAGGTGGTGTACATAATAATTTAATAAGCACGAAATGTCCTAGACCTGTCCCATGGATACAACAGGTTCTATTCGTTGCAGCTTTATGTTTGGGGATGGGATGTTTCTTATCCATTGAATGGTTTTCAATGGTTTGATGACTATCATTATTTAATATATTCCGGGAAATTATTTACAATAAGCTGCAATGCTCAGATGAATAACATCCACCACGGGATAATAACATACAATGTTATCACAGTTGCAGAAATCACGGCTTCATTATGAGCAGATTTGTAAAGCAATTCCAAAAAGCACTTATTCCGGTATTAAGTATGTAGTTATGAACTACATTCCTAGAGATAAGATCAGGGTTAAGTTTCAAGTTCGTGAAGTAGTGAAGTGCGGTAATCCGCAGTTTACCAAGTGGAGCACTGCACTTATAATGCTGGTTGTCCAAAGTGCTGGAGCGCCCCTCGCATCGCTTCATCGCCAATTCATTCCCTGGTAAGATCGAGGATTATATCCTAACTTCACGGATTTAACACTATTTCCTGCTTGGATACTGCAATGACAGCAATTAATATTTTCTGAATTGAATACGGTTACATTCGAATTGTCAATAAACTGCTTGGCAAGACCGCTCACTGATGGGGAAATAACATGATAAGAAGATACATTGTTGTGGAATCGAAGTCAAGCAAACGTCAAGAATGTAAGCGATTGACTGTGGATCGCAACACGTCTGATCGCTTGGTTTGATGTAGTTTCATTGCTGGTGTGCATGCGCCACCATGAACACAACCACAACTGTAAGGAATGCCACTACATGTTGGTATGTTCTCACTTTCAACCATAACGCTGACCTTAATGTAATCTTCCCGATGCATTGCAATTGCATCGCAGTCACACATCTAAGCCGTCGATTTGTATATACCGTATTCAGGAATCCCGCTTCCGGAATATATGAATCATGTAAGGATCGGAATCCTCCTTCCTAATCCAGAATATGGTTAAGAACAAACCAGATCATCATTTCTCTGGTGGCTAAAGTATAAATTCCAGTTGGAACTTATTTGTTACAATGCAACGGATATCGACGCTACTCCAGCATGAAACCCAGTATTCAGTACCACTCCAGTATTCAGGAACCCTCCTCCGGAATGTATGAAACATGCTCTGTTATTCTCATAAATACCCAAACATTTGGTGGACTATGTTATTCATTGGCATGTCTGCAGACATGCCAATCATGATGTGCTGGCACTTGTCACATCATGATCATGATGATGAACAGCACATCATGCTGCACATGATGATGAACAGCACATCATAACATCATCCCAGCACACATCATCTCACACATCATCCCAGCACATGATGATGAACAGCACATCATGATGTGCTGGCACTTGTCACACCCGCGACAGAATCGCATTATGCTGTTCAGCGCTGTTGATGCACATGTGCATGTGTGTGTGTGTGTGTATGTGCACATGTATATATGTACTCATGTACGCGTAAATGTGCATGCACAATCAGAAGTGCATGTATATGCCAGCACTGCCGGCGCCACTCACTTGAGCTCGTTGTCGTCTGCTGCGGCCGCCCAGCTCGAGGGCAGGTCAAACCCAAGCTGTGACCGCGCCATGCCCGCTGGGTCCGGTCATTCTCGCTGACGGTGCCGTGACCGACTGTCGGCCCGGCCCGGCCCACCCATGGCCGGCCACGAGAAGCAGCCCATTGATTCATCAATATTTAATCAATCTCAGTCTGGCCGCCGCTAGCCGTCTGATCGAGCCGCGCATTCAGCCAGACGGGCATTTCATTATGGCCACATCGACGTGGTCCGAGCTGCAGACGTTGCGACGCCTCTCGGTTGTTCTGGCAGTTGTGTGATTCAGAATCGCTTGAGGAAGTGAGTGAGATGTAGGTCGCGTAGCTACCGTGACTGATCTGGGCTACTGTACGTTCTTCAAGATCAATGTCATGTTTAATTTAAGGCATAGTGCCTTCAGTGAACACAGGTGTAAGAAGACATCGACGTAGCTGGGTGGCCGAGGGCAGAACAGGCTACAGAGGCATGTGCCCGTGCTGGAGGCACATCAGACACCGTGCCGATGTCGGCAGAGGACAGTGCGGTGGCCCAGGCGGCGCCCCGTGCCATCAGTCTATCGCTACCTTGTGCTGGAAGTGGCACTGCAAATTTAGTTTTTAAACTAAGTAATGCGAATGATTTCAACATGCTGTGTTCTTAACAGCAGGCAACGCCGTCACGTCAGCGCGCCGCCGCCGCCGGCGAAACTTTTACCGCAGCCGGCCGGTGGCCGGTCCGTCGACTTCGCACCCTCGCAGTTCCCATGTGTGCAAACGGATTTCAAAACTTCGCTTCGCTTCGCCTGTGATATGCTGTTCAATTTGTAGCAACGTCACATGATTGCATTACAATATCCCTGCAAAGTTATGGGATCTCGAAAAATTGGAGGTGTGGGCAGGTTCAGCCACTCGGCCCCTCCCTCTCCGGATACATGTGATGATTCAGCTACGTCAGAAATCCATGCAATTACTACAACAAGAAATGCATGCACAAGGCACTTGGTAGGTTACAAAATTGTAATCAAATTGACTGCAATTAATCGTTCACTTGTGTTATTTCATGTCCATGGAATCCTTTCCAGAGGGAATTCAATGCGCAGTAGGGTGTATCGTCAATCCTAGAATGCTTAACATGAGCTACATTGTAAAAATAAATGTGCTGAATAGCTTCGGAATACACCAATCAAACTCGAATTAACTTATGATTGGTTGATGACTAGGGCCCATTTATAGGATTGGGGTCGAAAGTTCTGCCATCTATAGATATCATTCGAAACTTGTTGAATACATCGAATACAATGCGTTGAAACAGCACATTCTGTGTGATCAACAAGACAATTTCCGTCTGTTGGTTCTGTTTCGAGCCCAGTGGGATATTTAGCTCAACAGATCTCGCGGATACTAGCATGGATTTCCAGGTACCTGCAGTGTGTATGCACCTCACACACGCTTTATGTTGCATATTCTGATGCATCTATACATATACATATATAAATACACACATATATATATATATATATATATATATATATATATATATATATATATATATATATATATATATATATATATAAATGTATATATATACATATATAATATCTATATATATATATATACACAAATGCAGCACATGCTAGTATGCTGGTGACTAGACGATCATGCAAGCATTCCAGGGCTATCTGACAGCTCCAGTTGCGAAGTTGAGTTTAGCTGGTTCCTTCATATATTCTCAGTCGGCAGCGGTGACGAATGAGGGGAATGAGAGGTTTGGTTGGAGAGGAGTTTTCACTTTTGGTGAATTCAACACAAACATCACAGAAGCGCTGGAAACATGACTTCAAATTTCCTTCGTCTCCCCCTGCTCGTTTTGCAGTATTTTGCGCGGAATATGCGAAATAAGCTTAGCGGCAGGAGATGCCAGAGGATGAACTACAACCGCGCTATTCATCCGGGCCCAGATTGGGTGCCCGGCTCTGGGGGCGACGGCCGGCAGCTGGTCGCGGTCCTGGTAAGCAGGAGGCACCCCTCCCTTGGTGAATTCTCTGTGATCCCCCGGGTCACGTTCGGACCGCAGTCGTCTTCTATATCGTCGCGGTCCAGTTCAAAGTTAAGTGGCGGAAGCTCAAGTTCTCACTGTTGGACTAACAGGAATATACTTCGACGGAAGGGCATAGCATTTGGTGAATCGCTCTCTAAAACGCCAGGGAAGAACACGTGACAGTAATATCAGACATCAGGAGGCGTATATGTGACACATTTCACACCTCAGTCTGGCCGCGCCGCAGACGCGCGGTTTGGACTGGGGGCCATATCGAGTGAGATGGATGCCTACATCCGAGTGCTGGATGGATGCCTACACCAGTGTCCACACCGGGCCACACGGCGGGATATGCCGGCTGTTGGAACTGTCGAACAAGTCGCCTGTGCACGGGTTGATATGCCAGCTCCATACGAGTGAGCTAAGCTCGCGTGAAGCGTTCGATAAGCTGGATTGAAGCACGACAGGCCCAAAGTCGTTCGTCGAGCCCATTGGCAAGACAGCAGTACTTGCTGTTGGAACTGTGCCAGTGGTAGATTTCGCTCCTGTGCCAGGCAAGGTTGAGGCGAATGGCAGTGAGGTACTGGCACATTTCAGCCATGACCAGATGCTGTTGGATCAGCTGGCAAAAGGAGAACAGTCTGATTATGTTCCACCGTAGGCAAGTAAAAGGATTGGGCCCCTTAACCATGCACGCTGGCTAACTTTGGCCAGCCGAGTGCCGCGGCTGTGCATATCATGCACGATGCCATCGGAGGAACTAGTGCTCCTGGTTCAATTCATCATTCGAAACTATGCAGCGATGTACTTTCATATCAAGCGGAACTGGATTTGCCAGAACGGTGCCAAGAACCTGTACAAAAGCGTTTTACCCTAGCAGCGCTCCATCGGCGCCTGGCAGAGCTGGTGAGTCCAGCGCTCCAGCACAATAACTACTGGACTCACTCAGAGGCACTGCTTCAATTGCAATGTTGTCGAACGAGAGCATGTCAACTCGAGAGCCGGCGGTGTCTACAGTGCTGCAATGTTGGCTCAGGGGCGAGTCCGCCCCTTCAGTCTCTCCGCCGTTCAGAGAGAACCAACGAACAACACAGGGTTCATCGACTGGGAGCGTGGGACGATCTTCCAGCCTCCGATAACCCTCACCGTGTCAGACGATCACATCAGAGGCATCGTCCATACTCCTTTCAGGCATTCCAGCGTGCCCTGTGCACACGCAGGCTGTTGGGAGATGAGAGCGGTGCAGCTAGTCTTAGAAGGTGATCGACGTGGAGGCCAGAGACGGCCACGCAAGTG
This sequence comes from Ashinkailepas kermadecensis, assembly GCA_034440615.1. Classification (NCBI taxonomy): domain Eukaryota; kingdom Metazoa; phylum Arthropoda; class Thecostraca; family Neolepadidae; genus Ashinkailepas; species Ashinkailepas kermadecensis. Next base: position 116,851 of record JAOTOM010003595.1, read on the forward strand.
CGACGCTACGGCACAGGAGTAGCTTTCCGAGTCCCTTCCGCAAGGGTAATATACTAGCTGGCCGTGCATCAGACCTTGCTCCTGATGATGTAGCTAATTAGCACCAAACTTGCGACGTGTCTAATTGTTGTACAATGCCAACTCGTCGTGCGACAGTGTTTAACGACAATAGTGCGGAATGGAGGTTAGCACCGTTCATAATCATGAGTTGTGTTATTGTGTAATACTGCTGCAAATATGAATCGAATGGTGTAGCCATGTGTAATATATTTCAGTTCCCGCTACTGACATCTAGTATGGGTAGCTGTGGTGAACTAGGACGGTTGGGCAAGTTAGCACAAAGCCATAGATATACATACATAGATACACAAAAAAACTATTCCTCCGTTCAAGTTAGTAATTTACGCTGCCATTTGTGTTACCACTTAACGTAGGGTTATGCACTTTCTGTCTCGTAGTACTTGCTTAAATGCTTACCTCTGAAGGAGGAACTACACAGGTCGTGTAGCGAGCAACTATGTACTGTAACTTGTATGTAGAGTTCTGAAGACGCTTGTGTTTTGAGAACACTTGACGGTGTTTTGCTTCGAGCTGCACTTTGTAACTTAGAACAACAATTTTATAGCGAAATAAAGTCCGAATGACTGCCTGAATCATGCTTCGTGTGAGCATTTGACTCGGGAGCAGCTAAAGGTACGAAAAGGTCGTCAGACGTAACTAACATTATTTTACCTTATAACGATTATTGACCTTTCGAAAATGATCTGAAAACATATTGACTGGCTAATTGTGCCCATTGCATACCGAAACGTCCTGTTTAATGCTCGTTTGCTGCCCTGCAACTGCTAATACACTCAGTATTGTGCTAACATGACATTGCATGTTTGCAAGAATGACGTCACAGCTCGGTGACGTGGCATGACCTAGGTTCATTTCCCTCTTCGAAAGACGCGCAAGTGATGCATACACAGGTAGGCCCAAGCTTCTCCTAAAATGGAGGGCGCAAAATGCCCCACGCCGTTTTATCGCCCTAAAGTCCCCTGGAAAAATATGGGGAAAACGGTGGAAATCAGCCCGACGTGAGAGCAGATTCAACGGAATTGGCCATACATCTCTAACTCGCCGGCTGATTGCGCTCGTAGCATCACACAAGCGTAGAGACTGTCTTGCTGCTAAACAAAACATGTGCAGAATGTGCTGCTTCAATGCACAGTTATCGATTTCGGCAATACTGTTCTACTTTTATCAACAGATCAGACCCCTACAACGCCCGCCCCCCCCCACCCCCCAAACTATAAATCGACCCGGGCCTCAAGTTGTCATGATTTAATTCGCGTTTGATGTGTGTTTCTAGGTGGTTTGGAGCATGATCCGTTATAATTTCACCCATACTTCATACATTTCAAAAAAAGGTTCCTCGACGATACACCTACTGTGCAGGCTTCGGAGTAATTGTCTTGTAGCATTGGAGCAGTCCAAAGTGTATGTTCGAATGACATGGACAAATGTGTCAAAGTGGTACCGATTAACAATGTTTCTAAATCGTTCTTGAGCGGTTAAATCGTCACCAATGTCACCCGAGTTTGTCAATGCTTGTGTGGCATTTTGCATGCATGTATTGATTAGGCAGTAAAATGAACCTATCGGTTAAAATGCAGTCGAAACTGTTCCCCATGCAAATCGACAACATGATATCGTCAACTGACTATAAAACGACGGCAAATATGGTTTGAACAAAACTGAAACTAAGCAGCAAAAGAATCGCATGGCTTGTTTTATTGCAGCTGGAATGCCAGAATATGAGTGACTTGTATATTCTTCAATGCATATTCATCCTTAGACACGTTCACATGAAGATTGTTCTATATGTATATATATATATATAGATATATATATATATATATATATATATATATATATTTATATATATATGTATTATATTAAAATTATATTTATATATATATTTATATATATATATATATATATATTTATATATATATATATATATATATATATATATATATATATATATATATATATATATATATATAAAAAAAAGCTGTACTTTATATAAAATATTGGGTACGGTTGATGGCACTGCCGTGACCTGTCCCCCGTGGCGGTGCACGTGCCGAGGCTCGCGGCGTGGCTAGACTAACGTGACGGATCCGAGCGACAATGCACCCTTTGATGCCGCCGCTCCACTTAGACGGCGCCTGTGACGCCGGCGCCGGGCGGTCGCCCCGGCAGCACGCCACCACTTGAGTGTCACTCGGTCGTCGCCGGCGGGCCGTCCGACTCTGGCTTGGACCGTGCCGCCGCCCTGACGGCCGGCCACCACCTCCTGGACACAGCTGTCAATTGCGTCACTTGCCGACATGGTAGGTGACTGTTGCAAACTCCGGTCAGACTCCGCACGAGATTGTTGTTGAGTTCGCAGGTGTTCAGGTGTTGATGGAGATTTTTGTCAGATTGTTCGATATGGAGTAGTGTGCTCTTGGCTGCAGATGATGACGATTGCAGTGGCGTCAGTGCCCTTGTCAGATGTCGTGTGACAAGCGAACTTAGTGGCAGGCAGTGTGGGTTGGTGAAACGATGTGCCCATAGGATTCCACTTACATCGCGTGGTGTCACTATTATCGTGGCTATGCTTTCAATTAGGGACTTTATATTGTTCTTTAATTATCCTCATCGTCATTTATTAGAGTGTAGCTTCGGCAGCGGCTCTGCCCTCGTCCGTCGCACACGTCGGATAGGAGCTTTTGGCAATCCCCCAGGCATCAACAGTAGCACTAATGCGGGGAATGATGGCTCAAAAGCTGCACACCTTAACGAGTATCAGTGCTGTTCGCTGTCAAATCAACTTTGCACTTGCTGAACTATGACTTCTTGACACCGTGTTTTTCCTCCGGTGTACGTTTTGTTCCATGAAAGATAGACTAGTTGGATTTCTTCCTTTCAGTATAATTTAAGCTGGTTGAGAAGAAGTCGCGGAAAAAACTGCGGCTTTACCCCTTGCAAGGTAGACCGCAAAGAGCAAACAGTGAAGGAAGCAATATGTCTTCCAAAGCGGGAACAGATCTGCGATCTAAGAAAAGTTGCAGGTGAGAATTAACACTTGATTCGACGTCTTCATTAGCACGAGAAAGACCGAGAGGTCAGCTAGTGAATGATGCCGCTCTTTTCTGTTTGATTACGTAATATATGTAAATAATTGAAGCAACAATGCATAAGGCTTCCACTTGTATTCCCTTTGTCGTATCCAGCATGTCCTCACTGTAGGGACTGTCATATTATTGGTGTATGACATATTTTATTGAGGACTCTTCGTGAGCGAAATATATATAGATTAAGCAGGATATTGTTATATTATTAGGAGCGTGAGGGTGTCAGTTCAACTGGTATTCACACTATTCATCCATTTCATGACCTCATTTATAAAACTTCATATATATATATAAATATATATATATATACATATATATATATATATATATATACGCATATATATATTTTATATATATATATATATATATATATATATATATATATACATATATATACATATATATATATTTATATATATATATATATATATGTACGTACATTTCCTTGCGTAAGTCCAATTGTCTTGGAGGTCATGGAGCCATGCGTGTTCTCCAAGATCGCCCCTCCCTATGTGTTTCTCGAAAATTACGATGAATTCACCTCATTTCGGAAGTTTCATTGGTCAATTTATGATAGGACAGCTATTCAGCCGTCCTGGCGCGTGCCGCTTGGCGATGCTTGGCCCTGTTGGGCATCATAGCATTGCCGGTACCTCAGTACCGGCAATGCTGCCTGTTTGGTATCTCAGCCACTCTATGACCTCAACGTAAGTGACGACAGTTGGCTTCCGGGTCCAACTCCATCACCGAACCCATCGAAATGTGGATGAATTTTCACACTTTTCAGCGTTGTTTCGCCAACCTGAACCGCCTATGAATGATACTCTGTTGGAAAAATTGGCGGATTAATCTATCACACTTGCTCCATGCCCTGCCGTCATTAAAAGAAGAGCGTTCTCAGACTTCAATCGCGGTGCCAGGGCGCCGTGTGCGATATCTTCACATCTTCAGCACGTCTTACGTGGTGAATCCATACTGCGTATGACATCCGCCACGTGCCACGCTCCTTGTCATCTGGTGCTTCTCAATTTGGTCAACCGATATCACTGTTTGGACAGTGATGGCGGCTCTGACAGCCGATCAGAGCCGTGTCAAGCTGATTGCCGCGTGGTCGGTAGTCCACGAGCTCGCCCCTCTGGCGACTGTTCGCATAGTCACGCGGACGGCCGGACCAGTCAGCCTGCGACAGTCAAGAACACCAGCTGGTCGGTGCGTGGTCACAAGTCCGCCCGTCTGGCGACTGCTCGCATGGTCACGCGGACGGCCGACCCGTCCGGCTGCGATAATCGAGAACCCCAGCTGGCCGGCGTCATCGCCGAATGCGGTCGTTACCCGATGTTGACGGCGTCTTCACACGTCATTATCGGCGGCCACCGCGCACCGCCGCTCATTGTCGCCCGTCGGCCGACGACGGCCCGTCACGCGGGGCGACCTCGTACCGGCGCCAGCCGGCCCGTCGACACCGACGCCGACCTACCCGGTGCGCCCACGGCCCGCGGAACAAAACAGGCGCGATTGAGGCAAGGCGGGCGCCCGCTGCGCCGACACTGACTGGTACGGTCCATTCAGTCGGACCGTACCCGAGTGACTAATCGTCCACAGTGGATCACCAAGGGACAGGAGCGGCACGAAAACGACAAAGTGTTCCGATACAGATTTTCCCGGTTGAACAAAGGAAGTGAGGCTACGTTCTTGGTATTGTTTTTTTTTCGGGATTTTAGTCATGAAATCACCTGAATTCGGGTCGATTTTGGTCACAAAACCAAGAAAATGTTCCGCACTAGTGCTAATGTTCACCTAATTTTATCGTCAACTACATTTCACAGCAAAGGCAGCGCACGCATCGGCTAGCCATCGGATTGCGTGCATGAGGGCCTAACTTGAACTATGTGCTCCATGTTAAAATATAAGCATGACACAATATAATTTATCCTTACATCATTTAATGTGAGGAGGTAATATGACCTGACACCACGTGCATACAATCCTGGCGTGTGGAAACATAAATACGTTCATGTCTACTCGCTCGGTGGTTGACCAGTGCCATCCACCTACCACTGACGAATTGGGCAGCAACCCGACTGGCATTCAGAATTTGACAGACCGCTTAGCTTAAAGGTACGCGTTGCCGAGGAATTTTAACATTTCAGACGCGAAAAGAATCTTCCGTGATCGTTCACAGCAAGCTGACAGTGTAGTATCGCAAAGTTGTTTGATCATGTGATGCTGCGAATGGTAAACCGAAGTCATTCGTAATTTTGGCCTCCTCGCCCAGTCTTAATAAACATACTCACAGCGACAGGTATGTTGTCAGGTACTATTTAATGTAGGTAATACCTTTGGCAAATGACAGCGTGATGTCTAAAACTTACTTGATTTCAGCGACCTCATCAATTTCCATCCTCTTCATTTCAGAGTCTACGGGATGGTGACAGTCCGCGGTTGACCTGTTGTCCGGGATTTTCGTGGTCATGATCGGTATTTGATATTCACTTGCTGAAGTATTGCACAATTTTGAACAAAATTACACCCGGGATTTTAACCAAAAATATTAAACCTCAAGATGTTGCAACCGTGTTGCTTCCTCGAATTCTCACGAATAATTTAAGCTTTTATGAAGACTGGAATTTAGGAGTATAATATATGTACTGATGAAATGGTAAATGTGATCCAATCTTGTTTTATGTTCCACATCAATCTCGTGACTTAAAACAGCATGATATTCCAGTGTATTTTCGGCTAAGCGTTGGAGCATGTCGCATCAATTGTGCTTTGTAGACTGTTTAAATATTTACGAAAGCTAAGTTTTTAATACCGAAGAAAATGCAACCAATTTATTTAAAACCATAGCTTGCTTAGGGGGTCCCATAGCCAAAGCTGCCGAGAAATCGTGGACATGAATCAGATATGCATTGTGTTGTTGAAGGTGCTACCTACTTAGCCATGTGAGATTGTGAAGCTCTCTAGAGCTCTTGGCCAGAGGTGAAAAAGTGTTCACCTGTCACCTACACAATATCAGACACCGCCAGGCTGTCACATGTTGATCGCTTACAGTAAGACCCGTACACCTGACTGCGAACATGAATTATCCCATATAGATGCTAAAATGGAACAAAGAAGAATTTTTTGGTATATATACATATACAGATATATTTATAATATATATATATATGTATGTATGTATGTATGTATGTATGTATGTATATATATATATATATATATATATATATATATATATATATATATATATATATATATATATATATATATATATTATAGATGTATATGTATATATATTTATATATATATATATATATATATATATATATATATATATATATATATATATATATATGTATATATATACACACATATGATGTTCAATTTGGCATCCAGTCACTTATATTTCAACCATTCAGCAGCATGTGTACCTGCAGGCTGAAGTGATGCACTCACTGCTCACTACTAACACACGCACTGACACCTAATTTCTTCATGTTTTACAGATATGTATCCAGTTGTGACCACGCTTCCCTGAAAGTAGTGAATGCAGTGGTGTCATGACCGTATGATTTTAGAAGCAGATTTGCCCAAGCTGCTCTCCCCAGAAGTTCATAAATGTCATGTAATACCGACAGGATAAGTACAGAACCTATCTGCCGAACATATCCTGCAGCAGCTCCGCAGTGCCATTTATTCATCCCGATTTGCTTGTTATATCAAGGACTGACCTTCTCCGTCAATACCCAAATGTCAAGCATACTATATGTTTTCTCGACTTGGGCTTGGTCTGTAGTGATTGGCAAGATTTGCACGCTAAGAGACTTTCAAGTTCGATCAAATCTGAACATAGGATATAAGAACAGACAGGGCCTCAAAGTCAGCTTACTATCTATTTGCATGTGGTTGTCTCAGCGTGCAACCACGTGCGAGGAGGATTTCTCTTGACATGCTCAAGAATATTCAAGGATTATGTGCCCGTTGGCACGGCTTCTGTCGTGCAATTGATCTAGTAATAACAAAATCACCCACGTCTGCTCCACAAGCCTGCACCAATGATCATTATGATCACTGCAGTTGCTTCCCAGGCAGATATCCTCAAGCGGTCGGAAGGAGGTTTTTTCCCTTCTGCCTAGGCACTATACGAATCTAACAATACTTCGCTGTTTCCAAGTCTGTCCTGGTTTCCACTTCTTCTCAGAAGTGGTCCCGCCATGACTTAACGAATCTGGGTCAACGGTAGACGCAGCATGTTCTACTGATTGGCCATGCGATTTTTCCCCTCGATTACTTTTTTCTCACTTATTGATGGATGACTTTTATCCTAAGCATCTTGCCTTGTCCTGATGTGGTTTCATGTCCTTCTGCGCGCTGATCAAGATAGAGCATTTGATATCTTCATCTTTCTGTTGTGCAGTCGGTAACATGCTTCTTCAAATATCTTCTACAACGATCAGCTCACGAATATCCCACAACGTGTCACGTTTTTCTACGATGATTTGGCGTTGGACACCAGTGTGCCGGTTTCTGTGCCTTCTGAGAACATACTATTGGCTCCAGAACGCCTCCATAATTTTTAGACAGTGATGAGGCCACACTAGATTTGCCACCATTGGCCCAGTGGCACGACACCGCAAGACGTAAAATTGCACGTGTGCTTTTTGCTGTGCCATATCAGAATTTGTCGTGGCACTGTCGTGCCAGTGCCGGCCTATCCCTAGCCAACAACTTTGAAATGTAGAGGAAGTGCTGATTTAGTTGTTGTGTGGAATGTCTTGCAACTCGGTATGCTTTGCTTTCGTCATCAATCAAAATTTTCCTCATTCTTAATATGGCACCTTTTACTTTCCATGCCTTTTGGCGCGCCATCATTAGCTTGCTGTGCCATGTGCCGTGCAGTGCCAGAATTTGCTATGCTCGCGCGGGTGCGTATTATATCTTCCAAAGTTCATATCTTTCAACATTCATATTTTACAAATTAGA
>JAOTOM010003595.1:130000-168694 GCA_034440615.1 Ashinkailepas kermadecensis
CCTGAGCTCCTCGTGCCCCACCAAAAATGGCGATCCGATAGTGGCTGTGTGTCTCAATAAATATGAGACAACTATACTTGCTTTTTTGTTCGTTGCCCTAATTGAAGCCTGTCTTCAGAAGCAATGTAGAAGCATTGGCATCCGTGACTGATCTGAGAAAGCTTGCCGACTCCGTCGCATGCGTCGTGCTATTGTTGCAGAATGAGCAGTTGATGCGCTGTGCTCTGGAGGGCAGAGCGAGCGGAAGCAGTGCCCATCAATACACCGAGCCACGTGAGGTGATCGACACGAAAAATGACCGCCTCGGAGATCTCACCAACCAGCTGAACAAACTTCGGGCAAACACGGCCAAGGTATTGGTTTCACGGAGTGCTTTCTTCATTCAGGCTGCCTGAAGTATTGTAGTTTTGTGCCATTTTTGTAATCGATACTAATATCGTAAGTTGTCGCCCCGTCAGCTCAGTTGTTTAGAGCGCTGGCCTGCACAGGTCTCCCCTGTCCTGGCAAGACATGATTCGAGTCGTTTCACGCGCTCGCATTTAGTCCTGGCTGGGAGCGTCAGTTGGTAACTGGCCCGATAAGCCTATGACCCGATAAATACTTAATGCGCCACAACTGCACCTGCGCGAGAGGAAGTCGGAGATATTCAAGAGGAATCGGAGATATTCAAGAATATCTTTGGCGAGAGGAAGACATCTACATGGGGAGCAATTCATCAGCAAGGGTCATAATTGCGCTCTCTAGTCATGCATAATTTTCACTTGATTAGCATGGATTGTAGTTTACCAGTTGCACCATCCAAAGCTTTTTACTGCTTTCACTTGTATTATTCATGGTTTTGGGCACTTTTACCGGACTTTCAACCCTACGATTCAATTAACATGATTTACTTCAAGATAATATACATCGAGATGAAAATACCGTGCCGTGTGTTTCAGGGTCATATTCTTAATCCCACCCTCTACCCTTGAACATAGCAGACCCTGGGGAAAATGTTTAATAATTACTGTCCAACTATCTTTATCAAGCTCAAATATGAAGGCTATGCATCTTTTTCACACTGTTGCGACAATTTAACCTAACGAAATCCATCGAAAAGTGTGCAAAATACATTAATACGTTACTTTCCGCATTATACATACTTGTACTAATTACTTTCAGAAAAGGCTGAAGCTGACTTCACTTATGACAACATTCAAAGAAGCCGTTGTGGATAACATCATATACGAAGAAAACCGCCAACCAGAGGATGTGGTATGTAAATGACTACTATTTAATGTGCCCTGTCTAGAAAACAGCACTTTGAACATTTTGTTACTTGTTTGTGACTGGGTTGCAATTAGAGGAGTGTTTTTGTGATTCCAAAGTGAAAATGTGAGAAAAATAATCCAAAAAATGTGAAAAATGAAAAACGCACCTAAAACGAAACATAGGGGTTAAGTTTTAGGTTCCTTTCATGTATGACGGACCATTAATCCCATCTTCTAACACTTCCCACGTACGTGTCAGGGGTGGTTTTCAAGGGTCGGCAAGGTAAGCATTGCTTGCCTATGCGTGGAAGCAGCGGGATGTTTATCATACATTTTTCAGTGAAGAGGAGTTCAAATGTTCCCTAGAGCATAGAGATATAGATACTTCGAGCAGATTTTCTCTTCTTTGTGCCTGATCCGTTATTTTCCCAAAACATCAATCCAAGCAGAAGAAAGCCGTTCTTGCAGCTTGTTTACCTCACTGACTAGAAAAATACCAGTTTCTTCCGGTTTTCCAGTGTTCCAGTTTTCACCCAGTTTTTCCCGATTTAATGCACAGAGCCAAAGGAGGACAAGTGTTTTGAATGTAACTTGTTGCATTCTATAACTTCAAATTAAGGCAATTAAAACAATGAGAGCGAACACAGACATTGGCCTCTCTTTTATGTGGACATCCAGGGGTGAAAAGAAAAGTTTTTTGTTTCTGTCATCGACGGAATTTCAAATGGTCAAATTTCTCGCAACTACTATTTGCGTATAATTTGCTAAGCAGTTTTGTGTGTGATTTACTGTGAATTTAGACTTAGCCCTACCTTGGTGGGGTCAACGTAGCTCGCACTGCGTTGCTCGACCAAATCTCTGTTCAATGAATGAGGAGGACGGAGGGATGGGAGCAAGCTTCCAAATGTCTGCAATGTATAGCCAGCTGACGGCAATTAGCGTCAGCCGTGAGCACTGATGCACGAGGGTGAACTTCAGTGACGACGCCGTAAATTCCTCAGGGGGGGGTGATGGAGATGTCCAACTGATTGGCATCATCAGGAATCTGTCTGGATAGTGCGATGCAGGTGCCGATTCAAGGCCGCTTCCAGTATTTTGTGTCTGGACGGATGAAGTGCTAATTCATCGGCGTCATCAGGAAGTTTTATGGGTGCTGAAAGTGCTGATTCGCGGATGTCACCAGAATATCATGCTAAAGTAGGGGACGAGGTGTGGAAATAGTGGAACCAGAGCAATTATTGATGATATAAAGGGACTTCCAGGGTTTGTTTGACGGATTGGAACCAGGAGGGACGACTCAGAGGGCGTCACTAATTTTCCTGGAGGTACTGGTGGCAGTGGCGATTCAGGGTCGTTTCCAAGATTTTGTGGCACGAATGGTACAATGTCGGTTCACGAGCTTCACCATGGGTTCTCTGGAGGGGGCGATGGAGGTCCTTCCGCAAACTGCATTCTATTAATGTGAGGTGCCAAATTAGATAGTTTGCATAATCTAGCTTAATCCCAGTAAGCTAACCCACCGGTTGAAGAGTAAAACGTGTTGGAAACTGTATATTATTAAAGCGAAACCACTCATTCTGTTTTTCTATACGTGTGTTTGCATACACTGCGCCGCCCCTGGTATGTGTCAGACCATCGTCAGATCCTGTGTCTGACTAATGTATAATCAACCAGATCCTAGTTCTACGTTTGGAGAGCTAGTTATCACAAGCTTGCATAGAGCTAATATGGGAACCAATACTCCAACCTAACGCCATCGAATCCCCCGTCAGCGTGTGCGCCAGCTGAACAACCAAGTGGACTGCGTATCGAAGAAGCTGCTGGAGGCGGAGCACATGCGCGACAAGTACGGGCGCGTGATCGCCTCTCTGCGCAACGAGCAGATGACGTACGCGACTCGACTGGAGTTCATGGGAGACCGGATCGGCGCGGCGGGCGAGTCGCGAGCGACGGTGCTCGAGTCGCAGCAGTACGCCAAGTCGGTGCAGCTGTCGGCCCAGCACCAGCTGTCTGACAGCCAGCAGCTGTCGTCGCAGTGGCGACAGGAGCGCGACTCGGTGTTGTCCAGGCACAAGTAGGTGTTCAGCCGTGCTGGTGTTCGTCTGGCGCTGGGGACGCTATGCCGGCGGTCACTTGTGGGTCCCGAGGCGGGGGAGGGAACTGGTGGAATGTACACCATGGAGATGCGGAACCCTCCGACTGGAAGAAGGTACCCCTGCATGACGCCTCTCCACCCTCGCTCAACTATTTTTTGTTCAGCCGATGGTGCCCATCTGAGTAGAAAAGGCGCCCCTGCAGTATGCTCAAGTACATCCGAGCTTAAAAGAAATCCTGAAAATCCGTGGTTCCCCTTCAGACACGTGCCCCACTCCCCCGGATCAAGGGTTCTGGATCCGCCCCTGCCTGCAAGGGCGTCATTCTGTGTCGTCGGCACTATATATTTTGACACAACTTGAGAGTGCGAAATAGTTTCGCTGGAATTGATAGCTGGTAGGATCTTGATATTTCAGATGAGGAATCGCCCTGCTTTCACACTCTACGGACATATTCCAGCGTTCATGTTTTTAGATTGCATGTACAGCAACGAACAGCCATGTCATGACCACAGGGCGAACCCCTAGCATTCCGTAAGGTTTTCTTCCACCCGTGTACTGAGGTTCATTCATTACTGAACACTGACCACGACGCTGCACACTTCCTCTGACGTGTTCTAACACAGCTGATTTCTAACTCCACGACTCACCTTCCGCAGACAGCGAGCCGAAGAGCAGCGGGCAGAGTACGTCCAGCTTCGACGTCAGCTGTTCGTGACCGGCGGTCCTGACAACGCACTGCCGGTGGAGGAGTCAGGACCACAGCTGACGAAGCGCCGCGTCAGCCAGCTGGTGGACATAGAACTGTCCGGCCACTACACCAAGTCCAAGAAGATGCTGGTGACTGAAGCGATGTCCGACTCGCAAGAGTGTCCATATAGTGGTGTAGCCATGTTATGGTGCATGCCTGCATACATACACAAGCACACACATGTATATATATATATATATATATATATATATATATATATATATATATATATATATATATATATATATATATATATATATATATATATATATATATATATATATATATATATATATATGTATATGTATATGTATGTACTTATATATTTATATATTTATATATCCGAACTATTCAAGCACAAGCAGAGCACATGTCTGTGACGCTTATGCTGCAGTAATCTGTAAGTGGCTGGAAAACACTTACAGATGAAAAACACAAGCAAGGTATAATTCCCGAGTCAGTTGGAAGAAGGGAATCAAAATACGCGGGTCAACAACAATTTGTTGTCCTCATGTTAACCAATTCGAAGTTAGAACAAGAGAGGCACACAGCGCTTGTGGAGGCCCACCACAGTCATGTTTTTAAGCTTCGTAATGTTTGAAGACAATCGAAGTGCAAAGCATATGGCTGCCATGGTGATACAATAATATAAATGTGTGCGATTTTAACAAAGAGACCATTGCTTTATTGTTCGTCCCATTAATAGCGCCCCTGCGCATAGGCTTTCCCCTGCGCATTGCAAACACATGAGGGAAGTTTGAGGGAAGCACAAATTCCGGCAATCGACATTCGCCTATAATGCACACGTTTAACAGCTACTCTATGGGGCTGGTGATGCAGTGCTGAACGTCGCTGTTGCAGACAACTTTAGGTGTCCGCTCGATCGGGGAAGCTGTCAAACTGTTCGAGATGCAAGCGGACACATCTCGACAGCTGGACATGGTCTGGAAGGACTCAGAAAGGAACATTCAACGGCTCAGGAAGCGGAAGCAGGAGGCGGACATCGACCTGGAGCACATCAGATACGCCGACAATGTGGAGGAGGCGAGGTATCAAGCTTATTGTGCTATGACGTTCCACAGCCATAAATTAGCTACGTTTATTCCCGCAGTTCCAACTACAATTGACAAATAATGCAACTAACAAGAAGGCTGAATGTCCACGCTACACTGGTCGAATATAGGAAACTATTTCTGGCTAGATCCAACGTACCAAGTGCGTTGTTACGATTCTGAAAAGAACCTTGAAGCTATTCAACAGTGCATGGTATGACCTAGGAGTTCAGTGTGGTTCCAAAGTAGTAGCCGAGACGGTGTCTGGCTTTAAGGACCAGCAGCCTGCATCCACACCTTACCAAAGCCATATCGGGCTCTGGCATGACATGAAGAATATGAATATGACAGGCTCTGTCGTACGCCCATGCCTGATCTGACTTGCATGAGTTCTTTGCCGGAAGGATCCGGGAAAGATGTCGCCAACTGAAGGAGACAATCACCAATAACCTGAGTCGAAAGACGATGTGTGAAACCAACACGGATCAGCTCATCAACACACTTGGAGGAGTCAGGAGCGCCCTCACACACATGATCGAAATGCTCAACGTATGTGAACCGCACCGTGCACAGTACCGCAAAATGTACACCGGTTTTGGATAGGTTTACTGTGTACTTGGCTTTTCACCTTCACTACTGTCGGGTACCAGGAAGTCTGAATTAACCATAAATGCATCTAACAATGAAAAACTTTGATGTGGTCGAGCATCATCGCAGGTTCTGACGTGGTGCGTCCGGGTATCCATTTGGTATATTTAACAAAGGTGTCCATGCTTGTTCGTCGCGTCAAATGACGTCACCATGGCTTCACACACCGGTTGGGTATGTTTGCAGGACGCCGGAATTTCGGTGCTGAAGCTGACCGTCAATGATAGGCTGACACTACCGGCCCTGGGCGACCTGTTCGGAGCCGTGACTGCCGCCGTAAAATACGTGACTGAGAACATGGAGACGGTCAACGTCGGACATATGGTCAGAACTGAATTTGTCCTCTCGTTCGAGTTTTCAACGTTTGTCTAAGTGTCTCAGGCTCGTTCAAGTGCCAGAAATGCGTATAATTCAGCAGTACTTAGAATTTGCGGTACCGTGGCTGTTACATTGCTTCGTGATCGATGCACATTTAAAGTGATATTGTATTAATTTCCTTAATTTCCCTTGTTTTTTTTTCTTCATACCTGCTTACAGAGCGCATTTCGTCAGCCTCTTATCGAAGTGCGCCGATACTAAGGGATGACACAGATTGGGTTATCCATGTATACTTCGGTTTTGTGAATTTAAATCGTATTAGTGGGATGAATGGAAACAATTTTTGATTTGTGTTTACTCAGGGAATATTTAACTCCATAAGCAGTACCAAATGTCTCCATCCATTGACACCCCTGTCTGGATCACATCATGCCAGCAACATCCTATGTCATCAAGACTACTGGATAATGTCCAAATGACCCCCTTCAGGCTTGTTCCATTGGAACAACTATCAGATGACTATGGCATAATGCCGATCTCGTGTAACGGAACAAAGGCTTGCAAGTTCGCACAGACCCATCGGCATCTCATTTTACCTTATAAAGTACTTCAGTAATGGGTCAAATGGCGTAATTTCCTGAGAAATCACAAATCATATTATGGCATCTTATGTTATGTGAATATGACATTTTATATCTTGTCAAGGCTCCAAAATGATCTTTATGTCGTTCCCAATGGTACAATTTACCGTCGAGTTAAACATCAGGCCGTAAGATTGTTCTGGAGTGCATATTTTATGAAAATCAGCATCATCCTAAGTCATTCAATTTCAATGGCCTTGATTTACCTCAATAAGGTCATTGGGGTACAACGTGGTCTGCAAGCATCTTTTTCAAAACACGAAATGTCAATTATCTATGCACATTAGCTACAATTAAAACAGCTAATACTACGATTTCGGCAAAATATGCACCCATGGTTCCTCCATGAATAACGCAAAAATGAATTAACCTAGCATGGCTCAAGCAAGAATAATCACAAATGTCTTCCAAAAGATGTCCAATAGTCATGCAAAATTGCGGCGTGCTCACGCATATCATTTCTGCTCGCTATCTAGAAACCATTTTGGCTGGGATCAAGCCAAGTCGGTTGGTGATGGTTAACACGCGCACTGGAGGGGGGGGGGGCGAAATCCGCCCACCCCTCCGGCTTTTTGCAAATAACTGCAGATTTTACCAGTCGATATACGCGATTTTCGGTGTACCTGCTTAGAAATGAACGGCGCGTCGTTTAAAGCAAAAAAGGAAATCGGCGGACAATTTTTCAAGTTAGGGGCCGCTAAATTAAAAAAATGTTATAGCGCCAGACCACAAAAATCGGCGCTGATGCGCTTCCAGTATACTGACAAAAGGGAAGTGTTCTAGGCAACACTAGCGACTTGTTTGATGCATATTGATATGCTGTATAGTTTCAAGGTCATGTTAGGTCACCAAGGTCAAGTCAGGTCAAGTTCATGACAGGTTAATGGAACCAAACTTGATCAACTGGAATGTTGCCATAAATGCACTACTGGTTGTAATTTATGCTGTTTGTCATTGCGTTTCCATACTTTATTCATGTACTTCACTCCCTTCTTCACGAAGCCGATTGCTCCGAGCTGCCCGACGGAGCAGTCAGGCGGGCGGCCGGTTCCGGTAACTGGAACAGGCAACTGACCTGATAAAGTGGTGCTATATAGGTGACTTGAGGTCAAATGTTGGGTCTAGCATCTGCATTGCATCATTAGTAATGTCCAAAACATCATTGATGCCCATTTTTTGAGCATTTAAACACAATCACAGCGTTCCATAACGATGACAAGCCAAGCCACGCAAAACCGGAAAATTTTGCTAATCTGACCTCATTTGACCTTGAAGATATTGACCTAAGGTCACGAAAATTGCATACAATGGAGTTCACTACCGTACCCATCCACCTTGCGAATTTCGTTCCTCCAGCTTTACTAGGAGCCGAGATCTTAGGGGGGGGGGGGGCGGAATCCGCCCCCCCCTCCAGTGCGCGTAATTCTCAGAGGCCCTCCAGTGCGCGTGTTAATCCATGTGTTGACCTTGTGGCGCGCCATGTTCATGTGCATACATGGCGCATGTGAGTCGCGCAAGTAAAACAACCACACGTGTTATTGGTGGTCAGATGATAAGTATGCGTGTTCATGTGCTCAGATGGATGAGATAGAAAATGAAGACTTTTTCGCATCGAAGTCGCAGCAGTTGGCACTTGAGGGCAAGATTCGAGGAGTTGTGCCGATTCAAATCCCAGAGAAGAAGCGATTCTCTTTCCTACTGGTAAGTTGCAGTTGCTACCACATACAACATGCACATGTGTTGTACTTGTTCGGCTATCAACACCTCCTATTATCTGTTTCACTGTGACGCAAAACTCCGACATCCGTCTTTGGGCAAGATGCATGTGGCAACAGCCATGCTGTCTGATGTCGTGGTGATATTGTTTCGCATACTAAAACATCATTAAAAACAATTCATGTCAACACATATGCATGTGACACGATTCTCATGTGATATTCGTATTTCACATGTCAGAAGTTATTCAGTATTTATTCTCCATATTACCCTTGGAACGCAACCAATTAATTAATTAATTGGAACCAACCAAGGCACTGTTCATGACTACATCAAGCTCGTACATTCATGGTGAAAATCGCTGTGTAAAATGTCCTGAGTTTGTAAATAATGGATGCGCATGTGACACCTATGTCATCAATGGTGCGGTCACAGACCAGTTGCATTGCATGACATTGTAGCCACGGTTACCGGTTCGGTAGCCTCCGCCGAACTGCCGGCTATGTCCGCCTAAGGCTCGTGTCAGGTGCGAGATACTGCCCCGTCGTACTCGACGTCCATCCACATGGAAGCTTGCGAGCCTAGGGGTCGGAAAGCACTCGTTATCGACCTCTCTATCCAAACTAATATATCTTGCTGTCATTCCCACATACATACACATAGCCGAGACGACCGTCACAACTGTTGGCTTGATCAAGATAATAATAATGCACCAGTACGCATGTGTGTACGGTCTTGGCCTCCATACGCCCCGAGATACCTCCGCATAAGTAGATGTCCAGCCGGATAATAATACCATTTATTGCTGAGTGAACGTGCGATGCTACTGAGTCCCGGGAGGCGCGCCAGCAGCCGCCAGTCACTGACTGGTGGGCACGCCGTCCGTGCAGATCGACAGTCCGGGCGTGATCGACGAGGGACCGACGGTGATGACTCGAGCTCAGATGAAGCGCCAGTCGCAGATCATGGTGGAGGCGCGCGCGCGCAAGGTCCGCGCGCCTACCATGAGGGACCAGCGTCGCGTCCGGCGCCGCAGCACCGTCATCGACCGGACGGCGCAGGCTATGTTTTGAGCCGTTCGCCGCCTCCCCCGCCCCCGACCGATAGCCATACGTGTGTGCGGTACGTGCTTCAACAGGCACACCAGGTGAAGACGTGAACTGAATCCCTCCCGCAGCAGTATCGCTGACCTTTGAAGGCTGCCGTGGGACGACATTGCTGCATGCTAATGTGTTACTGACGCAGATATAAAGAGAGATGCTGCCGAGCGGGTGCAAATGGGTGAATGTATTGCGCGTGGCAGGTGCATGTTTCATGCATTCCGCTCCTCAATCTGGTTCTCTTCCTCTCCTTGTATATGCATATGTATATATATATATATATGCGTATGTATATGCATAGTACACATGTATGCCATGTACGTACGTAGTGTAAGAGTGTAGAGATATATGCATGTAAGTTCGTATGCGTGCATACACGGATGTATGTATGTGTGTGTCAGCGTGCGTGCTCTCAGATATGTCATGAATGTTGTTTGTTGCCCATCTGCACTTTCGGTATATTTCAGTGATGTGTTGCAATCTCGGTAAATTTCAAATCCATGCGGCAACCGACTCGACCGAACCCTGAAGCGACTTCGAACGTGTCCACAAATTGTCCATGACATGCTTAATGGTGTACTATGTAGTTGTCGCCCATTTCAACCCGAGCATGCTGAAACCCAGATACTGGTGCTGTATGCGTGGTATGTCGATTTGTGTGGTTTGCACTCTACAGCCCGGTCCATCCGGTGCATGCATAACATTGTCTGCCCCTGGATACCAGGTTTGCACAACTGCCACAGCCAGCGTTTGTTGTGTTTCTGTTTAGCTGGAGCTGGAAATATCCCGGTACCTGCGAAATGCATGCAGCCATTAAATACATAATGATACACGACTTCGGTTTTATTGCGACCTATTAATCAGGGTTAACACGTCTTAACAACGGGTAATTGAGCACGACCAGAGTGAGAACGTGTTGTCAGAGTAGGTGATCTGCAATTCCAGATGCCACGTTGCCACATGCACATTTTCAGTATGCCTCTTAAGATGCACACCCTTTCAACCACCGACCAGGTTCGTCGTTCGGTCTCCACTGTCATGAAGTAAACATTAACGGTATGTCCTTGCACAATGTTGTCATCTCTCTGACGAACATATCGCACTGCTTTGTTCACGAGAAACGAACAATGACACAACGCCGCATATATGTGCTAGACGTGATGTATCCAAGCGCAGTTTCTGTTGGTGCACGATGATCAAACGCCTTCAACAGGCTCCTTGCTGTTGCTTGTAGTTCACGTCTAAAATACAGCAAATGCATATGCACATCGCACATAGCCCTGGCAAAGCCTTCATTTTGAGCATAGCAAAGCGATTGGCCTGTCATAGAAAGCTGGAGAGCTTCTTGCAAAGGTAGCAAACACCCTAGTGGTAGCGTGGCGACTAAGCTGCATTGTGGCGGTCCACTCGCAGTCGCACATGATGCACAAAATGCTGCAAACAAAAACAAACCCTGCGCACCGCCTCCACTGAATTCGACGTATCAGCACTCGACCTCCCTGTCGATCAGCATTTACGGCCGTCCCACTGGGCGGTTTTCCAGGAGCTGCAGCTAATGTTCTGAAGCGCTTATCTCCACTTCATGCTGCACCGTTTATGCTAAATAAATATCACACTCACTCACTGGCGTCCATCCAGCCAGCCAGCAATGCAGCTGTCTGTGCTGACGTCACCAGCTGACATTCAGCTCAACTGGATCTCGGGTGCCCGCTGACAGTCAAGCCAGCTAACAATGAAACACGCTGGCAATCGAGCCAGCTGACATTCGAGCTCGCTGAGAATGTAGTTCGACAGCGATGGTCTATCCATCCGTGCTGTTTTGGATCCCGCTGAATGGAGCCCAACAGCGAGCACCAGCATCGTCGCGAGTTGATCACCGGCGATGCGATCGGCTTCTCGACGCTCTGTTCATCGGTAGCCCCGTCGGCTGCCCACCGACGATGGAGCTCGCGATCCCCGCGCTCCGGTATGAATGCGCGGGAATTCTTCTGTCAGACTGGTCTCCGACTGGTTGTCTGAATCCTGTCGGGTAGCGAAGCCAGTGAGATTTGTGCTTTCGGTTCAAGGTCATGCAAAGAAGGGCGAAGGTCAGAATTGGTCGTCAGACACGCTCGATTAGAGCAGGTGTGACAGGTGAAACTCAGTTTTAATAGGACTGCACGCACTGATCCCTCTCTATAAACACGAAAACAGTGGCAATGAAAATATTTAACGGCAGGACATCCGACAACAACCGAAGTAGCGCTTGGTTCATCAATACGCTTCAATTAACACACGTGGGATTGACAGTCTAAAGGTTACTAGCATCACAAAATTAGCTAACAACGATACACCATACAATTTACAATCGGGCATTCTCATTTTCATCCAGAGCCGAGTTGCACTATCAAGAGTAATTTTGTACTTTATCAAGCGCACTGGAGATGACTGGAGAGATCTGAAGATCACTTGTCATGGTGGAAAGGAGGTGAGGCTGCATCCACCTCCCCACTATCTCAGAAACTATGAAAGCTAAAAGTACCGTATTTGCGGGAGGCTGGAGGCTCCAGGACGCTATCATTTGTAAAAACGATATTGCCTTATATCAAACCTTTTGTGTCAGATGTCAGTTGTGCTGTTATTTTGCTAAATAAGACTATGCTGAGTGAAAGAATGATATATGTTGCTGGCATATTTCGAGGCTGATCCTGCATAGTTATTTATTCACAAAATAAGCGTCTAACCATGGTGACAATTTCAAAGTTATGCTGGATTTGCCACAGTGGCCTAGCGCGGCCTTAATCTAGACTTCTCTTAGTGACCTTGCATGACCTATGCATATATAAAGCATTATGCATAAACTATAGGTAGCAACCACTCATTTACGCCAGTAGAAACATCAGAAATTATGTAGAAATATACTCGAAATATGAAATATGCGTTGCCGTCGATTTCCACGCACTATTTCCTTAGGCATGCTTTGATTTTGTAGTTCGGTAACTTCCAAGCGTGTCAACCGATTGAAAGTTGTATGCGGCGCGATAGATTCCCATTTGAAGCTCGACAAAAACATGCCTCTCACATTTTGGCTTCGGAGATATTGATAAAAACCTAAGGACTGGAGCCAATTACGCCTCCTCACATCCCTCACTAGTGAGCGTGCTACGAGGAATAAGACAAATCAGATGCGCCTTCACGAAAGATGAAGGCCCGGCAGTGTGCGGCACACAATGCGCGCCTCGCACTGAACCTCGTTCGCGACGCACCCCGGCTCGGCGGAACAGGTGTGTCTCCGGCATGACGTAAGTCGACGCAGCATCTCGCTCCGCCATTGTATGGTGCTCCGTCTGAAAGCGAGCAGCTGTGTTAAAACAATACTACTACGGGCTTGACTGTACGACGAGGCCTTGACTGTGCCTTGCCTGTCAGCTGTCTGAGCACCAAAGGGGCGGGGGCTGATAGCAGCAGGCGACTAGTGGAAGCAATTATGCTGCTGAAAGCAGCATAATGTCTGCGTTGCATTTACAACCCTAGGCTGTTCAAGAAGCATTTATGCTTCTTCCAGTGAACTGCGTGATTGTGATGGACGTGGCGTGAGCTTTTTATGCTTTTCTTTGGTGGGTGGGGTGGGGTGGGGAGGGATATGATCTTCAAACCATTCAAACCTTCAAACTTCGAAACCATGTTAGCGCATTGCCGAACATATATGTACGGCGTGCTTACTTTGCTTCCTTGTTATTTAGACACTGCTTACTACTTGGATGCTTACATAAGTATATCCGTGCGAGCTGCCCGCCTTCGAGCTTCGTTCACTGCGCTGTGTGTCAAACCTGGCCATCGGCCTCACACTTGGCCGAATCACATCTTCGTCAAACGAGCGCGTGTCCGACATGGTTCTGCGGCAGAACGAGGTGCGACAGTGCGGACGACACGGTGCTGTAGCATGAAGCACTGGTGAGCAAACACACGATACACTCTCAACATGATCCTGCTGATATATTTGCGAGCAGCTATTGAGGAGCATGGACACATGCGATGCAGTCGAGTGATCTGATCTGCTCCGATGTGCATTACATATCACAAATGCATTTACGTGCAAGGCTGTCAACATGAAATACTGACATAAACTGAAAGCCATCGACGCAGGTGACATGCGTGTCAGGAGCGATGCATTAGCAATGATCTAAGAATTCACCTCAATCGAAGTGGGTGGGGGCGCTTCAGATACTTGCACCATTAGTGCATTACGAAAGGCCCCTGATGCTCGAACAGCTTCAGATGCCTATACCGTTGGTGCATAGCCCAGCACGAAAGGTCCCCTGATGCTCCAACAGCGCTAATTCTTGCACCTTTAATATACCTTTGTTGCGATTAGCTTGATAAAATATTGCATTTCCTGCCGGGTGGAGCTTCTTCTCTACTACTTCGATTGGTCGGGTGCAGTACGTGCGAGTGGACTGATTTGACCCTCAAGAAGACGTGGTGCCGTACTTGTGACAGGGTGGTACAGGAGACCAGCCTGGCTCTGAAGAGGGCATGGGTGCCTTACTCGTGGCAGGATGGTACAGAAGTCTCACCTAGCTCTGAATAACGCGTGGGTGCCGCACTGAGCATGACAGGATGGTACATGAGAATCGCCTGGCTCATAAGGACGATTGGGTGCCGTACTCGGCGTGACCGGATCGCATATGAGACTCACCTGGCTCTGAAGAACGCGTGTGTGCCGTACTCGGCGTGGTCGGACTCGGCCGTCTGGCTGGCGCTGTCTGAGCTGCGGCTGCGGCCGGCCGGCAGCCGACTCACTTCGTCCTCCACGTCTCGCCGCCGGCCGCTGCTCATGCTCCGACTCGGCCGGCGTGCCGTGTACGTGCCGGACGTGGGCCGACTGCGGCAGCGGTCCGAGCCGCGACCGCGGCCGTCCTCCTCGGGCGGCTGCAGCAGGGTCAGCAGCGGCGGCTGCGGGGCGAGATGGGGTCAGATGGTAACTGCTGTGTCAACAGCGGCACGGCGTCTGCGGGGCGAGAAGGCGTCAGATGGTAACTGTCGTGTCAACAGCGGCACGGCGGCTGCGGGGCGAGATGGGGTCAGATGGCAACTGCAGGGTCAAGAGCGGAGACTGCGGGGTGAGAAGGGGTCAGATGGTAACTGCTGTGTCAACAGCGGCACGGCGTCTGCGGGGCGAGAAGGCGTCAGATGGTAACTGTCGTGTCAACAGCGGCACGGCGGCTGCGGGGCGAGATGGGGTCAGATGGCAACTGCAGGGTCAAGAGCGGAGACTGCGGGGTGAGAAGGGGTCAGATGGTAACTGCTGTGTCAACAGCGGCACGGCGTCTGCGGGCGAGAAGGCGTCAGATGGTAACTGTCGTGTCAACAGCGGCACGGCGGCTGCGGGGCGAGAAGGGGTCAGATGGTAACTGCAATGTCAACAGCGGCACGACGGCTGCGGGGCGAGATGGGGTTAGATGGTAACTGCAGGATCAAGAGCGGAAGCTGCGGGGTGAGAAGGGGTCAGATGGCAGCTGCCGTGTCAACAGAGGAGTGACGGCTGCGGAATGAGATGGAGTCGGATGGCAACTGCGGTGACAACAGCGGAGTCAACAGCCGCGGTTGCGTGACGAGATGGCGTCAGATTGTAACTGCAGAGTCGACAGTGGCGGATGTGGGGCGAGACGGGGTCAGAAGGACCCCGTCTGACAAAAGGACCCCGACTTCGCTGTCTAACAAACGGTGTCAGACAGCGAAGACGCTTTTGCAGTCATTAGTGCCCATCTGGATCACTTCCTGGCCGTAACCACGTCTTGAATCGGCTCTTAACCAACATACCGATCAGTTGTCATGAACTCGCTCTGCGGGTATTGCATCAGTGCATTACCAGACTCTGACAGACTCTGGCAGTCGTGTCTTTGGGGAGGCGTGCCAGCTGCGGTACTTGAACATGGGTCAAGTTATGTAGACTATGTTGGTGCCAACCACGGTAGCTTATCACACCTGTTGGGTTTATAAATAGCAAGGCCGTTTTGTTGCACCACGCGAGCAATCGTGTTGAATATCTATGGTGTTGACAATGTGGCTATCTAGTGTCGTGTTGAATATGGTTATCTACATCTCGCGATGATGCTATAGGGCACAGTCCATGCGCACTGGTTAGCTCAGAAACCTATTCGTGGATCCAAGGGTCAGATTGCATGCCGTTCGGATCTGAGGGCATGAGGGCTGCTTGGGTCAGAGACTCGGTGAGTACATATTCTCGGGTGAGGTCAGCTGACATGCCGGAACAGTGTTGCGGTCAGCACACCTCCATGGGAAGCATCGGGCACAGACAAACATAGGCACAGAATGCATGCGCGTGGGCCGCACGCATCCATGTAGGGACGAGGTGGGATCAACCGATCCAGCAGCTAGGCCAGACTTGCTCGCCTGTTCACGGGCGAGGTCCCACTCACCTGTGCGCGAGCGAGGTCAGATGCGGGGTCCGGTCCGACTCGGACGTGTGCCGAGTCGGCTGCGCTGGGTGGGCGTGACTGCTTGTGTCGGGGGCGTGGCAGGAACTTGGTGGGCCGACGCGGAGCCGGCATCATGCCTCGGTCGCTTTGGAACGTCAGTCCGCTTTGGCCACCCTTGTGCTTCCGGCCACCAATTCCCGACAGAGGCGCCAGCAGACGCATCCCAGGTGGCGCTGGTGAGTGCTGTTGACATCGACCAGCACACATCGAACGCGACGCCGTTGAGTAGTTCTGCATGTGTAGTTAAATCCCAGAATCAACGTAAGCACGTCGGAACAGGATCCGTTTGTCGGATACGGATCCGACAGTAATTACGAATCAGATAGTCGCTTCATCCTATTGCATTGTAGCAGGCTTCACCTTTTATGCAATAATTAACCAATGAAATGGTGAATGACCAATGATACACTGGTTTCGAAAAAAAGTGGCAAAAGCTTGGTTCATTGGGGTTACATGCACGTTGGCTGAAATGTTCTAAACAATGAGAGGCTGAGACATCGTGGACATAGGACACGAATTGACGTGGCAGTTTCCACGCAGTGTTTTACACAGTTCGACAAGAAAACGTACAACAATTGATGAATCGAGCCAGCTCGAACTCCTTTTAGAACGGATAAAACCTCGGGAGAGCTTGACCTATGCAGAAGAACGCATGCCGAGCCCAGCCGCGATCGCTCACCAGTCTCGAGTGGCTGGGAATGCTGGCCTCGCTGCTACTGTCCAGCATGGCTCGTCTGTCCATGATGCCTGGGTGCAGGCTTGTGCCGCGATGGCGTAGAAATCCACCCGGGCCAGAAAACACTGCAAACAAACAACACTATTTACCACGTGTGCCGTGTGCCCCCGCTACACTTATACCACACGACTCTTGTTTTCGGCTCTTGCTTCGACTCTTGCTTTACCCCACACGGACACCCCAGCAATGTTGCCCATCTACCCCTGGGTATCTCTGAAAGTAATGGGCTAGATAGAGATAAAGATATCGTTGCAAAGCTTCCAGTGGGCATAACAAGAAGTATTTGAAGCATTTTCCTCTCGGACCCATATCATATATCCCATGTCTAGATATTAGGATTTGAACCTCGAATGCAAAGTTGGCTCCAGGCAGATATGGAGTATCCTACACTTTTGTGGGGCCTGCACCCCACCATCTTTGCCTTGACCCCACCAACTTTTTGCTCTGTTAACATTGGAGCCTATTGGGTGGGCCCCACTAACCAATTTGGTAGCACCTATTGCCTCGATGCATTGCGCCCAACCAATAATTTTCCAACTTTTCCACCCATTGCACTAGGTGTCATTTGGGGGTTGATATAAAATGTGAAAATATTTTTAACTTTCAAAAACAGGTGCATCCTTCTGGAAGCCGAAAGCGAAAAAAAAACTGCACGGCTCAGTATATGTAATTAACAGAAACACTTGAATGCCAAAAAAACTACCAAACTCGCAGTTATCGCATGGAATGTGAGCCGATACACTCCCTCAGCAGATTCCAGCCCCACATCCCCTTACCGAGCGGCGGCGCGGCGCGACGGCGCCTGTTCCTACGGCAACAGCAGTAGCAGCAGACGCACAGCAGGGCCGCCAGCAGGGCGCCAACGCTGGCCAGCGTGATCAGCAGCACGCGCAGGTTGATCTGACAGCGCGAGCCTGCGTACCAGCGGTGACACCGGCAGGCCGCCTCCCCCTCCGCGCCGCTGTAGCACTCGCCGCTGTAGCTGCACTCCGGGCAGCCGGCGTACTCGCCTGAAGGGGCAGTGACGTCACGGGCAGCCACGCTCCAGGCAGCCGCGCTCCGACAGCCTCAGTGCGGGCAGAAAAACTCCGCACAGTCACACCACAGTAAGCCCCCATCCGTGCAGCCACACTCCGGGCAGCCACGGTCCGGGTAGCTGATGTACCACATAGCTACGGCACCAGTCACACTCGGGAAGGCCACAATCAAACGGGCACATTCCGAGCAGGCCATGTGCTCCCGAGCAGCTCACCAGTCTGCCAGCAGGTTCTGCAGCTCTGGCAGCAGGTTCGCCTCGTGTCCGGACGCCACCACGTCAGTTTAGCACCAGCAGTCAAAACTCAAGCCAGACAGAGCGCGCCTGCCACTACAGCATGTGTCGTGGACATGCTCTGCGCCAGCAGCGGACACGAGCTCCATCAGGAGTCGTGTATTGAAAAAGCTTGGTAGTACACGCCTGAGCAAGAGTAGAAAGTCAACGACCTTAGCAGGTAGCAACTGCCCTGAGCAGGCAGGCATTAGCCTGACCTGATCACTACTGACCTGAGCACGCGCGACCTGGCTGGTTGTCCTCGCCGATGTCCACTAGGCCGTCTCTGCAGCTGCACGTGAACGTGCCAGCCATGTTGTAGCAGAAGGCGTGTTCGTGGCAGTCGTTGTACTCAGAACTCTGACACTCGTCGAAGTCTGTGGCGAAATACGAACCATCGTTATTATTGATATTTGCATATTAACAAGACTAATCTAGAATCACAGCCTCGCAGAGCGCAGGTGGCGCATATCGCTCTTGTCTCTCTGACCGCTGTCCTCGTCTGGAGTTTGAAACTGTGGTTTCGGCTCACGTCAGATCCATATCACGCGCTGTACCGCATGCCACGGAGACTGCAGCTCAGCACAACACGGCGACAGCGAACGATGAGTAACTGTGGCAAACGATTATCAGAAACTAACTGCTCTAAAAGCAATACTTTGGCGACAAAATCTACATTGGGTCTGCATATGCAGATCAGGTGGTGGTGCGGTTTGCTTTATGGCATCATTATGGATTCAGCGTATTTTGTAGTATATAGGTAGTAGTATATATGCACATTCGCCTACGTATACGCAGGCAAATGGAAATACACAGGCAAACAATACGTGCAAATCGTTACGTTTAGACCCATGGGTCAGATGAGGTCAAGGTGTTGATCTCATTTTAGAGATTCCCGAAATAGTGCCTGAAGCACTTCTTCATAGTACCTAGGGGTAAATTTAGACGACAAGATTAGTGTTCCAGCCCATTTAACCCCAGAGTAGCTCCAGACCCGAAACAGGTCATCTGAGATCTAGTTAGGTAATTAGCCTAGGATGACCTTCAGAAGATTAGTGACCTATGTAGAGAGGCTAGTTGAGTTGTCCATCGCCCTACCGCATCCGTCATTAGCGATATGTGTGCAATAAGTGAGATACATCGGCGATAATTCAGTCTAACATGTTCACTCTTATCACTTCATAGGTTAGCAAGATGGCAAGACATCTTAAACTTCTTCACACCATGAGGTCGGCAAAGGGTGCCCTATCAAGCATGCCAAGAGCGGCGCGTTAACACGCGCCGTTAGCCTACGGGTGACCAAAAAATTAGGGGTGGGGCTACAACTCCCCACCACGTGCACGGGCGAGGGTTCATGGAAGGCAATTACGGCAGTTCTTTCACAAGGACATCTACGAATTGGACGAGGTTTCTAGGCTATTACTCAAGGTACGAGGAAGTCATTGGTGACGCATAAACCAATACACATATGTGTGTATTCCGCTGCATGTGCAAAACTTATTTCGCCAATTAATTTATGATAAACGCCGATGTACAAAGATGTCCGCGTATATACACTAACGGTTATCGGCTGTAAGAAAGCGTGCATATTCCTTTCAATGACTTGGAAATCATTAGAGTAAGTATGCCCGAAAAATGTTTAAATTTAGTTTCATATATATATATATATATATATATATATATATATATATCAATACAATATTATTTAAGTCGCATAATATTCCATAATAAACTACTACCATATGTTCAGTTGTCTATGATCGCTATGTTATGCTAATAATATCAGCACATGCCGAAAACAAGCCCAATGATTGTGCAATTCCTACCGAGCACATCGACATCCCCGCTGAGCGATGACACCACCACCTGACGGTTGCCCAGCGTGTAGTTGGTGCGCCGCAACGAGTGCTTCACGATCTTCAGCAGGCTGGCCTTGTC
Source organism: Ashinkailepas kermadecensis (assembly GCA_034440615.1). Taxonomy (NCBI): domain Eukaryota; kingdom Metazoa; phylum Arthropoda; class Thecostraca; family Neolepadidae; genus Ashinkailepas; species Ashinkailepas kermadecensis. The sequence continues at coordinate 150,035 of JAOTOM010003595.1, forward strand.
GACAGGTTTACTTTCCCGGTCAGTTATCTGGAACGGGACGGGTTGCGTGTCACGTAATGTTCGGCCGCCGATGCGCCCGGCACACGTGGCGTCGCGTCTGACACTCAGCGGCGCCCGAACATCTGCAGGTCGGCAAACCGACTTCTGCAAGGCTCTGCTCTGCTGGAAAGTCAATGCAAGGCTGCTTGCAAGATTGGTAGCCGACGATGCGCACACATGGTTCGGAGACGGTGCGACGCGGTGCCAGTTGTGTTACAATAGTTCGTGCAGACATGAATGTATTCGTCAACTGAACTGAAATTGAATCACTTGACCATGTCTGAGAATAATTGTCGGTGATCTTACATATAATAATATATTTAAGACGTAAAGCTTGCCATGGCGAGGTCAGACCAATGTGCTTCAGCACACGATGTTGGTAGGCATTCCATTATGAAAGAAGTAATTCATAATATTATACGTCATAATGCGCATTTGTTGGGACAACTTTTACATGCAATACAATGCAAGTTCGCATACAATGTTTGCTAAAGTCTGGACTGACGGGACTGTTTGCTGGACAGGCGCATTACAGCCAGTACTATCCTGGGACGGGTGGAGCCAGCAAGACGTTGCAGTCTTGCATGTATTATGCATGTGTTGCGTCTTAATGAATGCGTTGGCATGCATTATCAGCTCAAGCTTGACTATTTATGACGCTAGGCAACGGCATTTTATTCAGCAATTCACTCAATGTACGCAAACTCGGTAATTTATGCTACACCATCAATGTAACTGAACGAACAAGCAGCATATTCGGGAATACAAATAGTTAACACGCTGATGCCTTATCGCAATCTTAATATATATGTGCTCAGCAGAAGGTTGTGTCGTGTAGCAGACAACTAATTTGAAGATAAGACGCTATCCACTTTCCATGGCGCAACTCCATTTCAGTCGACACCTATCGCCACCCACATCTAAACTGGTTACCTGGCGCGGGACCCAATCTCGACAACATCGACCAATCGTGTCTGAAGCACGCCCAGCTGCTGTCTGCGCACCCACCTGCAGCATCAAGTCCGCCAGTAGCCCCATTTGCCTGTCGGGCGAGCCGCCCGCGGCGTCGGCCGCCCGCTTGAACTCCATCAGCTGCGTGGTGTGCAGGCGACTGGCCAGCGGCGACTGGGCGAGTGAGTCGGCCACGCCCGCCTCCGTGAGGCCGGCCAGCTGACGGTACTCGGACGACGTCCGGTCGCCGAACGGCGCCCGATACCGCAGCGGGATGTCGTTGACGCGGTCCAGCAGCACCAGCAGGCGGTACGTCAGCGCGCCTGGAGACGTTTTGGCACGTCAGACGGGGACTTGCAATGCCAGACTAGGGTACGTCAGCTCGGCTGGGGACGTGTTGATACATAGCGATACATAGACATGTTGATACATAGACGTGTTGATAGCGAGGTTCCATAATACCAGACTAGGGTACGTCAGCACGGCTGAGGACTTGTTGGTACGCCAAGCGAAGTTCTGTAATGCTAGACTAGGGTACGCCAGCGCGGACGAGGACATGATGGTCATACATCAAGCGAGGTTCCGTTATACCAGACCAGAGCACGTCAACGCAGCTGAGAACGTGTTAGTATGTACATCAAACGAGGTTCTGCTATACCAGACGAGGGTACGTCAGTGCAGCTGAGGACTTGTTGGTACGCCAAACGAGGTTCAGTACTGCTAGGCTATGGTAAGTCAGCACGGCTGAAGACATGTTGTTACGTCAAGCGAGGTTCCGCAATACCAGACGAGGGTGCGTCAGTGCGGCTGAGGACATGCTGGCACGTCAAGCGAAGTTCCGCAATACCAGGCGAGGGTACGTCAGTGCGGCTGAGGACTTGTTGGTACGCCAAACGAGGTTCCGCAATGCTAGGCTATGGTAAGTCAGCACGGCTGAAGACATGTTGGTACTTCAAGCGAGGTTCCGTAATACCAGACGAGGGTACGTCAGTGCGGCTGAGGGCGTGCTGGAACGTCGAGGGAGGTCCTGTAACGCCACAGGACGGTACAACATGGCGGCCGAATACATGTTGGAAGGTGATGCGAGCTACGGCAGAGCCAGATGAGGATACACTTGAGCAGTTTGGAACATGATAGTTTGTCAAACGCGATCATTCAGCACCGTCAGATGGCACCTCGTTTGTAAATGTGATCATCCAAGTACTCGAACGATGAATTAAAGATGCTTAGAACAAACGCTTATCTTATCATGTATGTTCATTGATTCAACCACATAACTTTTAGTAGAAGTTATAAAGTTTGCATTACAGCTGGTGACGTGTAATGCAAAAGTAGCAGGTGTGGGGCTGTGGCCTGGAAAACATCTTCAGCAGTCTTAGCATCTGGCTGTTGGGCGACTTACGTCCACATGCGTCGCTGGGTCGTGCGCGGGAGAAACCAGGTCGGCAGACACACTGGTGCTCCCCCTTGACGAGTCGACACGCCTCGTTGATAGCCGCGAGGCAGGGTCGCTGGCAACTATCTGAGGTTTCTTCGCTGGTGTCCACCGCTAGAGGTCGCTGCAGACCCGGGCTGACCACTTCGCCAGCGTCCGTCACATCCTTGCGCACATCGTCAAGATCACCTGTGTTGGGAATCAGCAGCCCAGCCACTACGACGCTGCCACGACCCTTTTCTGAAATGGATGGTGGTGAGGACGGTCGCCGATTGCTTCCCGAGGCTGAGGACGCGGTGGACGGGGGTGGCTTGCCTCCAGAGACAGTTGGTCTGGCCGTGGAGGAAGGCGGGGCGCGCGTCGACGTAGTGGGCTGGATGGAGACCGCAGGACGACGATTGCCACCATCCCGGATCGAAAGGACGGCGGTGGAACGTGTGGCGGGTGGTCGAGTGGACCGAGAGGATGAGCTGGTCGTTTTCACAGAGGCAGCGTTGCTACCAGGTTGTCTAACGCCCGGTGCACCAGCAGATGCAGTAGTCTTGCTGCCTGCACCAGTGATGGTCGGTGTTGATGTAGGCGCAGTCTGGCGAGTGTTGCTCAGGTTCGGTGCATTATCCTGCAGTGTAGGCATAAATGTCATTAGGAAAATGGCCCCCAATGCACGTGCACCCAAAAATTGATGACAGATGGAAAATATCAAGTGGTTGATGCGATTGGAAGTAGCGATGGATAGTACCGAGCGATGGAGAATTGGACAATCGATACAAGAAATAAATGGCGTGATTAGCGCAGGTTAACAAGTGAAACTTACATCAAATAACTACAAGTGCAGTGCATGCACTGTGGGTAGATCAAGCTGCACGTCACATTAACATTTGATGACGTAGTTCTGTTCGTAGTTAATATCTCACCTTAACTTGTGGCCGTGTCACTGACGGGAGGACAGCGTTGATGGCTGACGTCTTAGTGGTCGCCACTGTGCTGTTCCCTCCCACTGCTACGATCGTCTGGTATGCAGACGCTTCTGTCGACGTTTGATGCGGTTTGATGGGAAGCCTGGTTGTCGTGAGTTGAGACGAGTTTGTCGGTCTACGACCTGGTCTCAGTGCACTGTGGGGACGTTCCCTGTCGTTTTTGTTGAGCAATGGAGACTTCCGGACCTGTTCAGTGGCTCCTTCATTAGTCTTTTCAGCGCCATCAGTAGTGCCTATCGTCTGCTCGTCATCTGTCTCTGACGTTTGCTTGTCTAGTCCTGATATCGATTCGTGTTCATCTGCTACCTTCGTGTGCGAAGTCTTTCTGTCCTCTTGTACTTGTTTTACGTCTATGTCCGAAGTTTTTTCGTTCATTTCAGACCTATGTCCGCTCGGCTGTGACGCTTGTTCATCTGTCTCCGTTGTCTGTCTGTCTTCATTTGGACCCCGCGTCTCCGGGCGTGTCGGTGCTGAATCATCTTCGCTCTTGATCGGCTGCTCTGGCAAACCAGTGAGTGGGTTCTGATCGCTGTGCTCTACTGGTACAACCGTCGAGCTCACCCGATCCCGCGAACGCGAACTGGACGCGTGGATCTCCGCCAGCCGACTGCGTGACGACAACAGGTTCTGCCGGATCACGTCCGCAAGGCTGGGTCGACGACTCGGAATCCGGTTTGAACTCCGACTCGGTCCTCGACTCGCCGTCAGCCCCGGCGTACGTAAGCCGGAGACGCTGGTTGCATCGGCCTCACTCTGGTCAAGACTGGACGACAGGTCCACCCCGAGTGACTGCTCCTCGTCTGTGAACGAAGCACCTGAGCTGCCAGTGCTCTGGTTGGGTGTTGTATGCACCAGTTCCGTTTTCGACGAGGAATCTAGCTGAAGGTCCTCAGTGGGTTGGGTGCCCGACGCCAACTGATCCTGAAGAGACGTGCCAGTTCCATGACGATCTGATGTCTGTGTAAAGTCTTCATATAGCGGGAACCTATAGTAGCTGGAAGAGTCACCAGTCTGCTGTGGTGAGTCCCCTGCAGTTTGGTACCATTCATCATAAGCAGCAAGGTATTCTGGCTGCTCTTCGGTTTCGTATTCACCGTTCGCATCGGGTGTATGCTGGGAACTACCTCCAGAGGGATACTGGGCACTACCACCAGAGGCGTATGGTTTATTGTCATCAGGTGGATATTGCTTGCTACCACCAGAAGGGTACCATGCACTGTCGCTGGATGGATACTGTGCACTCCCACCTGAAGGATACGACGCTCCATCCGAAGATGGGTACGATGTTTCCCCAGCAGATCCATATTCATCGTCTGGACCATCTGAGGGGTATTGCTCGCCATTCGCGGGTGGGTATTGGGCTTCACCACTCTCCAAAGGGTGTTTTGAATCACGATTAGATGGGTGTTTTGTGCTGCCGCCAGACGGGTACTGAATTCCATCAGATTCGATGGGATACTGTGCATCTCCTGTATGTTGGAACTGAGTTGCTTCCCGTTCAGAGGAAGATTGAGAACCAGCATGAGGACTAACTGGTTCGTCACCTACAGATGGGTATTGTTTGCCATTGTCAACATCGTAACTGTCTTCATCTCCGAGCGGGTACTGCTGACCTTCATATGGATACTGTTCTGCATCTCTTGACGGGTACACACTCTCAGAGGGGTAACGTTCGCCACCTCCGGTCGGGTACTGTTCACTATTTTTAGACGGATACCGAGGTTGTCCAGACTTGGGTGGATCTCGACTACCTTCCGCTGATATGGCTTGATGGTCCTCAGCTGCACTGCCAGTGGGCAATTGTGCATAATTATTTCCTAAAGATGAATTTGCCTTCGGTAGGCCGGTAGCGCCGGTCATACTTTCAGATACTTGCAGGTCTTCTTCAGACGCGTACGTTAAACCTGATGATTGTGTAGCTACTTCAGATTTTTCGTAAGGGGAAGGTACAGGCTGATCAGTCTCTGATGAGCCAAACAGTGAGCCAGGGCTATGCGACTGCATGCCTTCAGTGGCATCCTGGAATGGAACCGGGGATTGGGGCGGCTCCTGCAGGGCATCATGCTGTGGTGTGTTAGGGAATCTTTTTGAATTGTCATACTGCGAATCTTGGTAATCTCCAGTCGCCTCATTATATCCGTAATCTGAATATTCCCTTCTGAAGCCTTCGCCTTGAAAGTCGGGCGTGTACTTTTGGAACCCAGCATCATCAGTGTTAGGAGTTTGAGTTTCTGGTTCGAAGGTAGCTGGAGTTGTCTGCTGATTCCAGCTAGAGCTTGATAAGTCCTGACCGCTGGACCCGCTTAACGCACCAGAGTCTTCTGGCAGCTGGGAACGGTCCTCGGACTCTTGGAGATTAGCTTCCACCGAAGTTGCATCAGTGTCAGCGCGTTGCGTAATTCCCGTGAGCTCTGTGAATTGCGGCAATTCTAAGTGCGCAGATGTTGTGGATTCGTCTGACAATTTGGGCATCTGCATGGACCCTGCCACTCCTGCGGGTTCTGGTCGCCGCTGTGGATCGAGTGGGAAGGTATCTCCAATTTGTGTTCTTGAATCCTTTTGAGAGCCTTTGGTGAACTCAACTGTTGTCGAATGGTCAAAAGCTACCCCAGCAACCTGATCACCGATGTTTTCAGAATGCTTTTGGAATGCGAAATGATCGCTCGGTCGGGTGGGCGTCAGTTTTTCACCAGGCCCTGAGCTAGCAGGTGCATCAGCTACTTGCGCATGGGATGGATTACCAGCAGACTGCGTCGGCTTAGGGGACGGGGTTCCTCGGATTAGTGCCGCCACATCGTACGCGTCGCGAGTGAAGGTGAAGAGAGCTTGCTTTGTAGAGGTAGGAACCACCTCCGTGAAGACGTTGGTACCAACGATGCGGTTTTGGCCTTCCACCGACGCGATAGTGTGAAGTGTTGGCACCCGTAGTGTGTGTGTCGGTTGGATGGCCTGATGCTCGTCTTGAACTCCACTAATGCTGCTTTCACCTTTTCTTGTATCGTCATAACCATCGCTTGGTTGAAACAGGGCGTGTATGCTGGCTGCGTACGCCTGGTCATCACCGTTCGTTTGTTGTATTGGTCCAGCATTTTGCAATGCAGGGTAGGAAGGGAGCTGGCCGGAAAATTGGTAATCCGGCAACTCTGACTGCTGTGCGTAGATGACGCCATCAAATCCTGCTCCTGCATTGAATGAGTTTCCTGGAGCGGCTAACGAGTGAGTACTGGCAGGATGAGATCCAATTTGAGAAGAAGGTTGGATGTCATACGTTGTGATCACGGACGCAGGCTCGCGAGCCCCTTCGGATGTCGGGTGTTCACGGTTGCCGAACGACGCGTCGTCTTCATGGAATCGGATGTCACCCTGGGTGTTTGCTTCTGGCCGTACAGGAGACTGGACAAAGCTTGAATGGCCCTGGTGGCCCTGATGGCTCTGGCTCTGATGGTCATGATGAATTTCACTCTGATGAACATGATTGTTTTGACTTGGCACGAAGCCGGGCTCCAGTCTGATATTACTAGGACGCGGCACCTGCGACGCCTGGTGGAAGAGCAGCAGTTCCTGGTGCGGCGGCTCGGTGAATGACGTATGTTGCTTGGTCACGCTGTGCACCTGGCCATGCCCGCCGGAGAGTTGCTGACGAGGTGGCTGCGGGCGCTGACCACCAGGTCGCACCGCGATGTAGCCGCTGCTTGGTGGCGGACGCGGTCTGCGACCCAGTGGGCGAGCCGGTCGGCGAGGTCGGTTGGAGCGGCGCGGGGGCCCTCGCAGCGCCAGGGCCGGGCCAGTCCGACGAGTCGGTCCGCCAATCCGAGATGGGATCCGGGTCAGAGGACTGCTTGCACGAGTCGGAATTCGGGCCAGAGGTCCGTCAATCCTAGACGGGATGCGGGACAGGATACCTCCCTTCCGGGAGGGGATGTGATTGATTGGGCCGTCAATTCTAGATGGAATTCGAGTCAGCGGTCCGTCGATCCTGGAAGGGATGCGTGTCAGGGGTCCGTTGGGCCGTGAGGGACTGTGCGTTAGCGGTCGAGATCCTGGCGGATGCGGCCTGCGCGGACGGTCCCCACGCCGTGATGCAGGCCCGTTCCTGAATGGATTCTCACCCCGCTGTGGCGATGCACCGTTCCGACGAAACGAGTGCGCGAACCCACTGTCCGGAACACCCTTGAGCCGAATCACTTCGCCGTCGGGTCCCATCACAACCAGATAGCCGTTCTCGCGTCTGGATCCACCCTGGCTCTGGATCCTGCGCTTGCCGCTGACACCGGGTGCCGGAACGAAGCCGGGGCGAGACTGCGGACCAGGCACCGACGGCCGAGGTCGCCGCACGCTTGGCGTCACCGCTGCAGTGCCGTCACGCCGCAGTGCCAGGGGTAGTAGGCTGGTCAACAGGTTTGATGCCACCGAGCCCAGATTGAGGCCGCTGAGCCCCGCCGCGCCCAGACCGCCGAGACCCAGCAGTCCGCCAGCGATGCTGCCGAGGCTGGCTGATTCGACGAAGCCCAGGTCTAATTGAGAAGACGTGGTGGGCTGGTCACTGGAGGACGCCGGCGATACCGATGGTTCGGTACTGGCCGCAGGTGCTGCCGCTGCAGGAACGGCGGGTACTAACACTGCAGCAGTGGCGGGTGCTGCCAGTGCAGGCGGGTCAGCTGCCGGTACAGCAGGTGCTGGAGGCTCCGGCTCTGGAGGGCTACCCGGGAGCGCCACTGCAGGCGTATCAGCTGCCGGTACAGCAGGCGCTGGAGGCTCCGGCTCTGGAGGGCTACCCGGGGGCGCCACTGCAGGCACATTATCATCAGACACGCCTGACGTTGGTAGCGATGCAGTGCCGTCGCCAGCATTTGATGAATTGGTATCCTGAGACTCGACTAATGTTGCGTCTGTATCAGGCGACGACTGAGTAGAAGCATCTGCTGTCGTTGCATCGGCAGCAGGGTCACTGCTATCGGCAATAGCTACATTATCAAGCTTTTGGCTTTCAACTAAGCCATCGGAATGTGCTTCAAATATCACACCGTCATGCTGGTCAGCAGCTTCACTGTTAAGCGTCGCGTCTGTTGCTGAACCAAGATTCATGGTCGAAGATTGCAAATCTGATGAAACGATTGCAGATGGATCCCGATTAGTAAGTTCTGATTCAGACTCTGTGTGAGAAGTGCTCTCATCTGAGGTACCGCTAGAAGCGGCCAGTCCGCTTGTGATCTGTATTTCAGCCAGATTAACTTCCGGTATGCCATCGTCACCGGTGGCGTCGGACTGGGCCGAAAACGCTTCGTCCGCGTTGATGGATGTGGCCTGTTCCTGCGGCAGACTGCCTTCGGTTGCTTCGCCACCCGAAGAAGCCTGTGACCACATCACAGATCCTGCCACCACACCAGACATGCCGGCAGCAGTGGCGGTGATCTCGGTAGCGCCGGAGGATGGCTGATTCAGCCACGTGATGCTCTGGGTGACGAGCGGCGTGATGAAGGCAGCGCTCGGCGCCAGCTGCAGCATGGTGGTGATGCGCTCCGTTTGCACGCGAGACGTCAACTCGGTGCGCGTGCGCACCACGGTGCTGCCACCCGTCACATGAGTGGTGAAGAACGTGCTGGTCGTGTAGTAGGTGCGCGTCGCTACCAGCTGCACATGATTCTCTGGAAGTGCTGACGACGAGCTGGCATCGACAGAAGGGCGCACCGGGAACGGCGGCCGCTGCGCCGGCGCCTGCGTCGCCTGTATCGGTGCATGCGTCATCGTCGACGTCGGCTGAAGCAGCACGGTCATCTTGGGGATCTGGTCAGCTGGCGCGGTGGGAGCCGGCAGTTGCGGTCGTTCCGTGATCACCATGCGAGTGACCACCTCCTCCGACGACGTCACCAGCGTCTGCCCGTCGATGAAGATGGTCTTGGAGTAGGTGTAGGTGTCCCGGTAGGTCTTTGTGTCGCGACGGGTCTCGGATGGCGAGGCGGCCCCGACCGGCACTGTGACCACGCTTGAGACTGTCTCCTTAGTGGTGAGCACCACGACTTGGTCCTTCTTCACGAACCGGTTGTAGAAGATGAAGGTTGTGTAGTACGTCCGAGTGAGAGATGCGGCAGCGATGGGCTGCGCTGAGACCTGGGAAACGATAATATAATATAATAAGATAAAACGAGATATGTTTACGGGCATTCAATACGGGTTTAGAGTGACCTTTGAAATATTCTGCTTTGCATCTTGCGATGATCCAAATATCCATTTTTCGTAGTTTAATTTTCAAGTACTGATTAACAAATGTTAGGGCACAATGTGTGTGGGCGTTGATACGGAAGACGGCACATCTTGAAGTAGAGATATATTGTTTCAATGTATTATGACAGCAATAGGTGTTTCCGCCTTCACGTAGCAAACGATTGGATACATATATGTAGGCCGGCCATGGTCACCCAGGTCGATCTCGGTAAGGTATTTTCATTCAAACGAATAACAAGCTGATGCATGAAGCTGCCGCCAATTGTAATACGATGCAACAAGACGTAAATACAACATTGGAGGGACAAAAAAAACACAACATGCATTTATGCTGCTCGCGTAGGCGACCTTCGACCCTCACCAATATATGTCAACTTATCACCTTCCCCAGTGTTGGGAGGACTGTAGCCCTTCTTAGCCTTGCTAAGAGGGAAGAAAGTTACTGCATGATTGCAAATGGAACGTCCTAGGGAAACAAAGGACTAGAGAACGCATTGTTTACGAAAAGACCTGGAAAGCAAGATCCAATGTTTTTATTTGTGGACTCATTTTACATGATCCTTCGTCTCAGACTAATTGGCCATCTTTTGCAACAAAAAAAAACTTTCAACTTCGGCTGCGATCTTTCGCAAAGTTATAAGTGGTGAACGTCTGTGTTCTTGTCGTGTTATAATACTAACGACCTACCATGTATTACACTTGTATGCATGAACCGCGGATTGGATCAGATCACGTTGATGACGACACTAATGGAACAATTATTTCCAAGCGTCCTGGGTGGCCAGGGATGCCGATATATAGTGCACTGCTTAAAGGAACACTAGGTACCTGGAAACATCGCGGAAGGTTATCTCGGGTCAACTGACATTGACGGCCCGAAGTGGCCGGAGAGAGGTCAATGACTTATGTCAGTGCCATGTCCGGGACCGTGCCGTTAATTATCCGAAACCACCAATAATTGAAGGCTTGTGATCATCATGAGACGCAAAACCGCAAACATTAAGGTCCGCGAAAAAAAGCTGTGAAGCTGCTTCAGGACCTCTGCCACAGCAAAAGCTGTGACAGAGGTCCCCGTTTACTCTGCAAAATGTGATCGGAAGGTATGCAGCAGTCAGGAGGATACCATCTTAAAAATCACGAAGGGCTGTGCAGCCTCCTCATTCTCACCGGAGATGGCTAGGCTGATTTTAACGAATACAATTATATCCACTCCGGTGTGCGTGATGAAGCAGCGGATGTGGGTTTTAAAATATTGCGTGTGCGCTTTCAGTTCAAATAATGCATGAGCAAAACTCTGCTGTCAATGTACGCACCGTGAATTTCCGTTGGTTTTTGCTGGCCAGTTGACCTTTATGGGCACTGACCGCTGGATGCGGAAAAGAAGGCTAAGTGATAAGAACTCCGTGTGCCTGGCACGAAAAAGGTCTTCCAGCGGCTCAGTCTTAGGCCGAAGATTAAAGAGCATCCGCACTCATCCCCTGATCACGTGAGACCCACTGCGTAATGCTCTGAACGTCGATCTTGCACACGGTTCCTTTGTCTGAAAATGAAGTCGTTGCGGTCTGGTTTTCAAAATGTTGAGTGTTTTGTTTTGATTGGTAGCATTGTTGATTGGTAATGCCTCATTTTCACGCAGGTCTTATGAGTGATCTGAGTGATTTATAAAGCATTCGAATATTAGGGCGGGGCCCGCCCTATGGTTATGTGTTGAATGTTATGAAACCCAGGGGTTGCTGCATACGCTGGAACGACACCAGGTTTTATATAAGTCGTGACAAACACAGAGGATGCTGCATATCCTGGAATGACAACAGTATAGCATACGCCGTGACAAACACAGAGGTTGCTGCATATCCTGGAATGATACCGGACATAAAATACGCGGTGACAAACACAGAGGTTGCTGCATATCCTGGAATGATACCGGACATAAAATACGCGGTGACAAACACAGAGGTTGCTGCATGTCCTGGAGTGACACCACGTATAGTATAAGCCGTGGTAGACACAGAGGTTGCTGCATGTTATGGAATGACATCAGGTATAATATAAGCCGTGACAAACAATATCAGTTTTGATCTCCAGTCTCAAGGATTGCCAAGCCCATGGATTGAATTTATGCACCTTATGTGTAATATTTATGCACTACCGTGCCCTGGGCTCTTGCACGCGATGAACTAGGGATCGTCGTCTGTGGTGCCAGGGGTCTGGTTGAATTTGAGCTCGTGCAAGGGGTTGACTCAATCCCCGGAGAAACGGCACAAATTAGCGGGCCACTGTTTGACATATCTAATGGGATTTTATTTGCCCACTTGATCGGCTATGATACTCGAAGTTGTCTTGCCAGGTCACCGAACTACAACGTCATCAAAGGGAACATGTTAGGCCAGTTCTTCACAGTTTTTCACAGTATTTCACGTGCATGTCGTTTATTGTGACAGATAAGCGAAACAAATTGGCGATTTTTGCGAGAAAATAACTGACACTTAAACTAGCATGGAAAATCGGCAAGTGACCCAAGTATCAAAATCGGATGTGAATCGCAACGTCTCGTGAGATGCATCACGACGATTGCTTTCTTCATATCGTCAGCGCTATCCGTTTGGAAACACAAGGAGTCCTTGTGTTTCCAAACGGATAGCGCTGACGAATTCGTACTGAATTTAAATCTGAGATGCCTACATTTCCCTGCACATGGAAAGGTGGCAATATGTCATAAACGGACGAGTGCCAATCAACCGTTAACCACAAGTAAACTGATGACGTGACATAGCAAGTTACTACACCCAGACGACGCAAGTTGCATAAGGCTGAAGATGTGGCTGGAGATAGTGGTTGGAGCTAGTGGCCGCGGATAGTGGCTGGAGATAGTGGCACAGAATGTCTAATGATCTAGAGAAATTGACAATCCAGCAGGGTGCAAAGAAACAAGATGACGCACTGATGAAGAACAGAACAACATGGTACAACTCGATCTGACGCTTAGCAGCACACATTGTTCACCATCATTTCTAAACGGCACAACTGTCCGCTGTACCAGACAGCCAGATGCAGTAGTACTGTACCAGTGTTGCTGCACTATACCACACTGAACCAGTACATCACTGCCTGGTCTGGAGGACGCCTCTCTGTGACCTAGCGCGGCATAACGCGATCTTCGTCAAAACATGAAATTAATTCAATTACCGACCAGCTTCACAGGAAGCCGTCCTGCTGTGTTTTCCCAGCCAGCAAAGCACCACGCGAGCGCCGACGGTGGGTGTGACCGACCGGCGCTGGCGGCAGTGTCTGCGCCCGTAACGGTATGGACGCGATCGGAACGGGCGTGCAGGCACCATCGCGGCGGACCGCTGACCTAAAATCGGCGTCGGCTCGATACAGAGACCGACAGCTGACGGTCCGGATCGCACTGCCCGATCCTGACGCCGTGGCAGACCGGTCCGACGTCCCGGAGACGCACCAGGCCGGCCGGTCCGGAGCGCGGGCGGACCGGACCGGACCGACAGCCGGTGGTCCACGAGGCGGGCGACTAGCGCTCGCGGAGGCCCGGCCGGCACCGGGCGCACTGGCAGTGGCCCGAGGTGAGGAGCTGATTCGCGGGTGGTCCGGTGCCGGTCGAAGCGGCCTGGGCGCTGGTCCGGACAGGGGGATGCCGACCGGGTGTGGGTCGTGGCGAGGAACCGGTCCGGCAAGGTGATCCGGGCTGGGCTGGAGATGGGGCCGAGATGGAGTGGCCCAAGATGGGGCGGGTGGCTTCCCCCGGCAGGGGTTGGCGACACGGAGGCTTCGGTCTTGACAGGAGAGCGTTGGCTCCAAAATGATCCCGAGGCGGAGTGTTTGATCCGGCAGCTGTCAGACTTCCGTGGAACAAACCGCAGCCGGCAATGGCGTCGGCGCGAAGGCACGACGATGCCGGAATATGTATGTCGGCACACGTCATGCTGCCAGGTCTGCTACCCAATATATTGTCCTATTGTGGGACAGAGCATTTATATTGTAACAACAAAGATTGAGCTAGTGCACGATTATCACGACATGTCAGCCAGGCTCAGACATCATCAAGTCTTAGGCTTGAATCGAGACTTCACCATGGTGTAATCGCATACGCAGAATCCATCTATGCAATGTTGGCGCCGTGCAATAAAATGTAGCCTAGTTAGCATAGTATGTTGTGTATATCATACGTTCTTGTGAATAGACACAGTTGGGCAGCATTCAATTGGAAGTGACCGCGAAATCCTTGTCCAGCGTTATTCACACCACTCCTAGAATATTTTACAACTGATGTATGAACTGGTCTTGAACACCAACTGATGTCCCGCTCTATCCAATTGCAATGTGCGTGATGTAGTGTGAGTACACAGGTGGTCACAATAGCTGACCATCGGACAGCGTGCAGTGCCGCGTCCGCCTGGCACCGATTGGGTGTGTGGCAGTTGAGCGCAGCACGGAACGGCCGCCAAGGTCAGCCGTGAGTCGTGGCGCGCCATGACACCGCAGACCACGAGACATTCTCCCCGAGCCGCACACAGAGGCACACACACACACACACACATGGCGACAAACACCGCCGACCAGTGGGGTCAAGGCCCACGCGACGGTTCGGATCTGACTGTAACTGGGAACGAGTCGGGTTTGTGGGAGCTGGAACAGTGGCAGTTAGTACCCCCGATAATGATAGCATCTGTGGGACTGTTGGCTGGGTCAAAACAAGCTGGTGGAGTTGGAGGCGAGACGCAACAGCGCGCGAGTTTGCAGTGAAGACGGTCCATGGATTGGGGACTGAGAGAGACAGAGATCAGTGGACTATAGACTAAGGAAATGCCCGCAGGGAATACATTTAGGTCAAGTTTGCGCGTCTCATCTAGCTCTTCGCTCGACATGATGTCACGTTCGGTAGGCTTTCTAACGAATCGTGGTAACACTGGCAAGTACGCTCGCTCCGATGCACGCTCGCGTGACTTAATTTTGGTGCAATGTGGAAGTAATGCGTGATTTGTCGACTCTCACCTTCGGGACAACGTTCCGCTGGCGCTCGGCGGTAAGCCTAGTCTGCCTGTGCTGGGCTGGAGCTCGACAGTGTGCCTGGTTTGCCTGTGCTAAGCGGTTTTCCCTGGCGCGTGGCGCCATCCCTCATATGTTCAGAGGTTTAACAATGCTTTGTCTATGTCTATGCTTTACCCTTCAGGTTGGATGACAAACTAAAACTCGGGGCGTCGTCGACTGACAGGTCAATTTTAATAGTTTCCGACTCATACCTAATAACCAACTTATATTTCCTGGTAACTCTTGGCATAAATAGCATAAATGGCTGGGTTTCTGGCGAACACCAATGCCTTATGAAAATGCGGATTAAAAATCACGATCAAGCGTAGGAAGCGTGGAAACAAATATAGTACTTCCACGTTCAAACGTAGTTTCACCGTAACTTTCAACCTACGAAAGACAATTATACGAAACAAATACACATGGACTTGTGTTTGACACCTGGATCATTGACCTAGGATAGTAAACGGATGCAACCATTGAAATACACGCTAAATACATTTAAATTAATGTAATAAGAGCATGTAATGTCATTTAGCTGCCTAAATACGAGTAATGCCACTTCAACAAATGATCAGTTCTGCGTGGATCGGAACATGTACTTACACATAATGGATCACGTTTAACATTTGGGCGCTCGGGCTACGCATTCGAGGGCCATATCGAAACAAAGACGAACATAAGCGGGACAGCATGTGCGATAATATTGTCCCCTCCCCGGCAGTTTTAGAGTGCTTAAGCACACTTAGTCAGCCGCCGCGTTCTTTCACCTGGCTCATTATCATTCCAACTGTTTGGGACAATGGTCATACTTCTCTATCCCTATATTTCAGTTGTCTTTTATGTCTAAGAACACCAATTCCAGAATCCAAAATGATCAAAATATGGTGTGAGTCGAAAGCTTAGTAGGCATTCATAATTTGTATGAATGGGTTCTGCCTAATTGGGATTTCATCGACCATGACTAAAAATATGCATTGCCTCCTTGGCAGTCATTCCAGACCGGACGATCAAAGCTAAGGATAACTGACCGATGCGTACTGGTTATACATGGCATTGTCACGACAGTCACGAGAGTTCGCAACTCGAGATTATAACGTGCGCTTCCACTGGATAGTACTTGAGAATTAAAGTGCACGGCAACTCGGGATCAGAGCCCAGTGCCGTCGATCATAGCCGATATCGACTGGGAGCTCACGATTTACTTTTGGAGGATTTGATCTGACTGGTGATGTACTGCACGACACCAACGGCTAGTGAAAGGTAATTACGCTGCCGCCGCCTGTAGACCGTGACAGGGAACTGGTGAGAGGTTGCTGGGGCACAGGCTCGCCCCAAGGACACCGTCTGTGGAGCCGGCACGCCGGACGTGCACCGTGGATCCAATCCCCGAGCTTAGCGTGAGCACCGCCTCACGAGCTGCAATCAGTTCATCTGGCGCTTGACTCCTGAACATGATGTTGCACCAGCCTTAGGGTGCATGGGGACATGGCGTTGCTCTACGGTACAGGGGAATGGACACCAGGTGATAGCGGTCAGTTCGCAACCATGCCGTTCATCTGGCTCTTCGCTCCTGGCCACGATGTTGCGCCAGCCTTGAGAATGTATGGTGACATGACGCCACCCAGGTGATAGGCGGTGGGCACCAGATGATATCGCAACCATGCCGTTCATCTGGCTCTTCGCTCCTGGCCACGATGTTGCGCCAGCCTTGAGAATGTATGGTGACATGACGCCACCCTACGGTACAGGGGGAATGGGCACCAGATGATATCGGAACCATGCCGTTCATCTGGCTCTTCGCTCCTGGCCACGATGTTGCGCCAGCCTTGAGAATGTATGGTGACATGACGCCACCCTACGGTACAGGGGGAATGGTCACCAGATGATATCGGAACCACGCCGTTCATCTGGTTCTTGGCTTTTGGACTTTGGCTTCTTGATCTTGGCTTGATGTTGCACCAGCCTTGAGAGTGTATGGTGACATGACGCCACCCTACGGTACAGGGGGAATGGGCACCAGATGATATCGGAACCACGCCGTTCATCTGGTTCTTGGCTTTTGGACTTTGGCTTCTTGATCTTGGCTTGATGTTGCACCAGCCTTGAGAGTGTATTGTGACATGGCGTCACTCTACGGTCAAGGGGGATGTGCTTTCATTGACTTGAAAGGTTTGGAAGTGTGTTCGATTACTAAGAACTAGTGTTTCAAATGTATGAAATGTATTCAATAGCCGCCCATGACACCAATGGTGATTGATATGTCCGGAAGCACCACCAGGGTACTTGTACTCATGCAAGTCACTGGGGATGGGGTATTGCTCCCCTGTATCTTCGCAACCAATGCACCGATTACGCCAATTCAAACGGCTTTCGATACTCAGCTCTTCACGTTCCGACGGTTTTGCACTTTGGACGTTCACCCTTCACATTTATCGGTGGGAGCCTTGCATTGGCTACAAGTTGATTTGCCGTGACTCATGAAAAGACGTTGAAGTGTCTTACTTCCATCACAATGCTCCCCCTCTCCTTCACCCCGCCACCCCCTTCACCTTGAAAAGGCATCAATGTATGTTGTCCCATGTCAAGTCCAATACGACTAATGTATATAAATGCTGACGGAAACCTTTGCTGGATATTGCTCTTTCTTTCATTAGTAGGCCCAAAATCTAAAAGATGAAGCTGAGGGAAGTGAAAGCCTTGCCATGCCTTGCTTCCTTCGATGCATCCAAGCGGTTTGAGACTGGCGAACATCAAATATTTGTAAAAATTGGCCATTGCTCATCTCCCTCACTGTAATCAGTGAAATCCATCGGCTGAATTCACGAGTGTTCGCATCAGGCTGAATCGTAGCTTTCAGGTGCAGGGCTATGTTCACATCTCATATATGTAGCTATCAAAGGGACTCATATGCACATTATTATGCATTGATCATATCGTTGATTATGATCTGAGGGACATGCCATCACTTTACCTGTATGCTGGAGGCAGAGCTGGCCAGTGATGAGGTCGCAACATTGATGAATTCAGGCAGGAGCGGCGTTGTCTCTGATTCAGCTGAAACATGTGCGAATGGTTATTAGCCCAGCAGCATGCGACAGTGAAGAAGCATGTCCAGATTTCGCTGCAAGTGCCACTACTCTGTCCTAAATATTGCGCTTCTACGCATACATAATACAGAACGCATAAGTGTCCCATGCGACAGTGTGCTACGGTGTTCTATGACATTGAGTCCGTATTCGTGTGTGGGATAACTGCCAACCAGCTATGATATCATCCATGGTATAACAACCACACGAGCAGGCTCAGCTTGCAGCCAAGTTGAATGTAGAGGACAGAATCGCATCATGCATGTCTCGTCAACTTAGCCTTTTCAAGGCGGTTAAAACGGGTTGCATTGCCGGCATTTGCTGGCCGGATACCCGGTGATCCGATTACCCGCAGCATGTATGCTGCTTCGCATTGTAAAGGTGCATGAAGGGCGGATACAGTTGAAAGCTCAAGCAGCTTAATTTTTCCCGGCCTATATGTCAAGTTGTATTTCAGTACACGGACAACGTGCTCTTGATAAGTGACAACGGATGATGATTGATTCTCGCATCTGAATTGACGTAGCATGACCGTAGCAGTCGAGGCACTCTAAAGCCCAAATAACTATCTAAAGATTATCATTTCCCAAGTGCCCAATCACAGCTCAAACACGGCGATGCGTTACGGAGCTAATCGTTGCAATTTCGTACCACCAAAAGGTGCATGGTTTAGAAGCTACTAAAAGTGACTGCAGGGCGGCCAGGATTGTCATAGTCCAAATCAGAAATGCCAGTAGTGCAACTATGGTAGGGCTATATGCAAAAAGCAAAAGTACAAGCTGCATGACATCTACATCCCAAAATATTCACCAGCGGGCTAACCAGTGTCTAGCATCCTAATGGTAGCTGGAGGTGCATCCCAAACCTTCCCCAAGTATGTCCCAATAGCTTTATGGAGTGA